>OMNV01009367.1:0-39462 GCA_900303265.1 Brotula barbata | reverse complement strand
CTCCTCCAATGTAAGCATATGCGGACTATTCAGTGGGATGGGTAATTTATTAAAATCGACCTAATTTTCCGTGATATATTAAATCTTTGCCTCAGTGATCGCAAGCCCCATTTCATTGAGCGAATTAGGTGCCCACTGCTCGGTGCAATCAGAAGCCTGGAAAATGAGGCCCAGGCTGAGTATTAGTGAATGTTCACAGCCCGCTAATGGTCGAGGGATGAAATAGATTACCACAACATTCATCACAGTTCAGTGACAAAGTTGAATGACAAAACAGAAGCAGGCGGTAAGCTCCATCCTGTCAGCAGCTGGTTAAATGTATACAGAGTTCCCTCTCCGGTGGGCAGAGTTGAATAATCACAATTGTGTTTAGCATAATTCAGTAAGATCGAGAAATAGAAGAATGGAAAATACAAAGAGGAGAAGGTTCGAGCGCTGTGTGTGCTAGAGGTGTTCAATATTTTTTCTTTAGCACGTAATGTAGCTTTAGAATGTACACGTTGGCTGACATCTCCTGTTTACTTTCCCTGCTCATAATTTTCTAGTCAGTCACCGGGTTTCAATTCACAACCTCTCCGTCCCAACAGCCGCTTTTAACAGCAGGTTACCATGGTTTCCTCCGACGGAGGCATTACATTTCTGCTTGCAAATAAAACTGTGTGGCGAGAGGGCGGTAGAGGAATTTGGGAGGCCGTCCTTCAAATGAATAGAAGTGCTTCTGAAGTGTCCTTGAGCAAGGCAGAGAAACTTATAACGTTTGTGTAACTGGCCCCTGACCCGACTCTGCTGAATTTGTGGTGAGGACTATTTGAAAGAAAATCACAGCTACTCAGACAAAATAAGGGACGATTATGGAAAATGAGTTTTACTGCTGAATTTAGACCATATGACCATTAAGTCTTGACTGAGAATGATGCCATTGTTCTTTTCGACCTCAAACTAAAAGGTAAAGCATAAGATACCAATGAATAAAGTCACACATAAGATAGCAATAGTAGCAGTACACAGGGACCATGAGTATACCCTGTAAGGCTTTCTTTCTTTTTTTTTTAAATACACTGTGAATGGAAAGATGACTCTTGAAGATTTCCTCCTGTTTTAAACTCTAATGTATGATGACAGTAATCCAATTCAGGGTTCTGATCAGCAGCATAAACAGTGAAATCCAGTTAGCGGCATCTCTCAAACACACCATGGCACCAAACTCTTCTTCACTTCTCAACTCCAGTTTGCACAAAGCAAATTGTGGAATAAAATGTGCTTTCTTGGTCATGTTGAATGCAATTATTATAAAACAAAAAAAGTATTCAGAGTCCAGTGGAAAGCGGATAACTCTGTGTATAGCTGTGTTCGTATCCAGCCAAACCTCAGAGACCGTTTTGCGTGGAAACAGACAAAGCCTGGTTGTTCTCATGTTGTTCTGCTTGTTTTGGGGTTGAAGCAAAAATTAGTTGCAAGTGAGTTTGAGGTCCGTGAATGCACACCCCCGCGATGTTTGGGCCACCATTTGTCATTATACAATTTGTCTGTGCTGCTTTCAACAAACAGGAAGTCCTCGAAAACGAGCGGAGGACCTGGCAGGGACGTGTGTCCTCTGACAAGCTCAGAGGACTGATGGGACTGGACAGATTCAACATGGTGTGGTAATATGTGATTGCTGGGACTTTTCCCTTCCTATTTTCCCGAGGAAGGAGCCAGTTCACTTGGACCGGCTGCCAGCCACCATCGCACACAAAAAAACCAAAACATTGTCGTTCTCGAATTCCTTTTCGCCTCTGGTTTTTCTCCTGAAACACGCATCTGCGCTTTCCGATAACTGAAGATGCGTCTTGGTTTATGTTCCAGCGTTTCCATTACTTCCCCTCCCTGTCCTCCAGTGATTGCAGCTGGTGTTGTTGGACTGTACGTTGCGGCGCGATTCTTGGGGAAAGCATTGTTATGGGAGTTGGGTCTAGTGAAGTCGAATCTATTCTAACTCCGTTCAGCAGCCTCCCTGTCTTAACACCACAGCTGTCAGCAGTGTCACTACATGATGAGCCATGACACCACCAAATCTAGCAACGCTTTGTCACCCTGATACACTTAAGCATTGGTTACAGAGCTCCGGCTCGGCAAAGACGTGCTGTCAAGTAGGGAAAGACCATTATCTGCAATAGACACAAAAGTAGAGGGGATCCCTGCAGACATAGAGATGATTAAGGGCTAAGTGTCATTCATGCTGCTCCATCTCTTACTGTCCTACTCAGGTACAGGGTAACTGTACCTCAGACTTATAGCCCCATGCCTAACGCCTGTTCTGAAAGGGGCTCGACAGACCCTGACAGCCATGCTGGGGTATTATCTTGTGCACTACTTCTCCTCTAAATAAGGAGAAAATACAAGGCTATAAATCAATGTAAGAATGCAAATATATGGGGAATGGTGTCACCGATGAGCACAAGGATGGGCAAGTGTGGTTGGGATTTGTAGTGATGGGAAAGTATCTGAGGAATGCGTACATAGAATGTTGGCTCTGGTGGACGTAATAATGTAGTTAGGCCTTGTAGACACGGGGCTGGCAAACGGTGTCTGATTACCCAGTGACCATCCTGGTAGCATGCCACTAAAACGGTGAATTAGAAGGATGATACCCACTGGGGCCACCCACACACAAGGCATTTTGAATAAGGGTGTCTATCAAATGGCACATTGTATGATGTAGTTTCTGGAACTGTGTTTATTTGGGGTGTGTACTACATACCACAGATACCACAGTTTAGTAATGGACGCAGTTTCATACATGTATTCTCAATCCAGGGCCTTGTGAATGACAACAACACAGCACAAGTTGGACTTGCTCTACCCTCACAAGATTAGCAAGATCAGCTGTGTTCAGCTGATCCAGTGTTGGTGCCTCCCACATCTTGATTTACATGATTGCAGGAAGCTCATGGATAGAGATCCTGTGACGGAGTAGATTCCCAGTAAGGAGTCCAGCTCTCTGCGTCAGGGCCGTTGAGTTGAGTTTTTCAAGAGATGCACGATAAATGCCAAATCTTCCATTCTCCAAACATCCTTTTCCAACCTCTGAGCTACCCCGAGTCTGACGGGTGGCATTAGTATTCACAGAGACAGCGAGACAGACAACCAGGCTCCAGTTTTTATCATTTAGCATTTGTAAGAATCAGATCGGAGCCACGGCGGTATCAATAAAAGATCTCATTTCCAGCCTCACTCAAACAACTGCGCCTCTTTCAACCTACACAGTGAGTATCAATTGTGTACTGAATAATGAAAAGCAATTATGTCGCTAAACAAAGCGGTGGCAGTAATAAGCTTTTGTTTTATTTTTATCCTCAAAATGAAAATAGATTCTGCAGCTGTGTGTGTGTGGTTTTCTTTTTCTCAATCCTGTAGGTCATGTTCAGGACACCCTCCTCCTAATACCGGCCTGTTTGCGGCATTATTGTGATGAAGATGGCACCACGGTATCAACGTGTGGACAGCAGAGAATCTGTCTGAAACTAAAGTCAGCTGCTCAGATTGTGTCCCCGTGAATTATTCATCATCCAGATTCTCTATCCAATGGCCCCGATAAAGAAAACACAAATTATTTAGCAAGCTGCCACATCGGGGCTCGGCGTGAGAGCATGAAGGATGCGCTCGCACTGAAGTATCATAGGAGCAAGACAAACCTCTGCCCAGGCTGCTCGCCATATGACACACGGCCTCATGGGTACTGATGGCTGTATTAGGGAACGGTGCTTCTCGCCGTGCAGCCTGTCCAAATTTGTTGGGCTAGATGAAGAGCGCACTGAACGTGTTGTTATTGGGAACAGTGAATGTTTCAGACACAACAAATTAAGGGGATCCTCTCCAAACCACAGATAATACAGACCTGACTGGATTTTCACAGGAGTGGGTGACCCTGTGGTCTTTTGTTTTATTATGATATGACCTTTAAGTGGTGGGAACCTCAAATAAACAAGCAAACCGGTGTGCATTTGTAATATGTCGGTGCCAAGACCAAAAGTCCTGAACCTGGTGACACGAAGTAGAATTAGACATAATTTTTATTGTTCCGAGAAAGCAGTAAACATTCCACAGCCTCTCATAATGTGTTATAACTTCAGAATCTGCCAGAGAGGGATGGGGAATGTATTTGTGTGTTTGTGTGTTTGTGTGTACACTGTGTGTGATCAAGAGAGCATTAGCCTTGATGTTGTTAGTGGTGATTGGGGTGTCTATGAGACCTCACACTGGGCTGTGGGTGTAATTGCCCCTGGCAGGCCGGCCTGTAACCATGTGGAGACTAAAGGAAGAGGAGTGGGGAAGAGGGCGCGGGCCTTTGTTTGTGGCGTTCGCCACATGTCTGCCTGTGTAGCAGACCGAGCTCCCGCGTGTGGAGGCTTGGATTCAGGGAGATGATTGTTATAGTGCTGGTGTTGGCTTTAAAAATGCCTCTTTAATGGGAACGCGTTTCACAGGCAAGAGCAGCAAGGTCTGGGAAGCCAACATCAGAGCATCAGAAGTTCAGCATGTGTGTTTGACAGGAGACGGTTCATCAGTGGAAACAGCCTGCCATCTGCTGCTGGATTCAAGCATAACAGGAACACTCTCTGAAAACCTAATATAACACAATGATTTTCACGGTTTCACTGTTTTATTGTGATACAGTTACAAAAATCATGTGAAAAAAAAGCTGTTATTCATTTAGATTATTATACTATATCATTTTAATGTTATTGTGTTTACTTTCACATATGTGGGTCATTCGACGTTAACATATCGCCACATGGTGTTTTGCCCTCCGTCATTTCTACGTATTGTCTTTCTGCACATTAATGCTACTTGTACAACAAACATGACACGTTTGTCGTCAGTCTGGTGACTGTGGTTGTAAAGTATCTTAATTAAACATCAATTCAATACGCAACCTTTTCCGCTCACCTCGAGTACTTTGGGTGCTCTTCTTTAATGAATGAATGAATTATGCAGTAACCTAGGCTCAGCCAACAAAAGGCATTTGCTGCCTAATGTGTTTGCCTAAATAGCACTGAGGAGCAGGCCTACCTTTAAGTGGATAAGGTACCTCTGTTCGGTTTGCGCTAAGTGTCTACTTTAATTTAATTCAATAATCCAGATAAATGAAATAAATCCCTTTTGGGACATCTATCCTTGAGTAGTGAGATAATTTAAAATGAGGTTCGCAGAGGAAAAATTAGGACATTATGCTTGATTGAGCTTTTACAAAAAGCAGAAATATTAATACAGAGATATTCTTTATGTTTGTAATTTTGCAATAATGAATGAAGGCATCCATGTGGAAAACAATCAGAGCTCAAAATGGATGACAGCGATTGTGGGGCTTAGTAAAAGAACGCATTAGCATTTTCACACACTCCCAATGCAAATTGTTTCACTTCAACTTTTGAAATACCATTTAGCATTCTGACTTAATTTTAATAAGTTTGTAGATAAGACAGCGTAAGCATGGACTTGAAAGGCAGATCGCGAGTCTCAGCAACACACTTATTCACTCTGAGGATTTTTTTTTTTTTAATGAAAGAACATGATAATCTGAGAGAAATAATACACTTTATGCTGAATTGAGATTATTTAAATATAATAAGAAATATCAGCATCAGACATTAGACATTAATTTGAATTAATCATAGCGGCTGTTTTAATTGAATGCACGACACTGTACAAATTAAAATGGGCCTTTCTGGAGGATGGTGCTTTTTATATTAAAATTGTTACACTCAGGCTAATATACAATTGTGCTTGGGCTGAATTTAATTTCTTAATTGTGTCATACTGTATGTATTTTCAATGTGAGCGTGCCAATTTTACCTCGTGCATGACTCAGCCTTTAAAAGTCACATGAAACCTAAAACGCATGCATGTACGTCATGTACTTCATATTAGTAAATGTATTATTACCTATATATACATATACAGTATATATATAATACAGAAACAACTTCATTAAGATAAATGAATAATAATTTGACTTGATAATGACTTTGAACTAAATGAGGTGGTATATAAAAATAGCAACAATCATTTGTTTGTTCATCAGTTAAATGGACTTCCTTCATTTGAATGTAAATATGTTCTAGTTGTGGAAGCTTTTTAGTCTTGTTCTACTTTTACAAACATACTGTTGGTCTGCTGTGTCTTCCTTGTATCTCTGTAAGCCATCAGCAGACTGCACTGTTTTTATTTAACACCATCCCCACACACACACACACACACACACACACACACACACACACACCACCACCACGCACATACACACGGGCGCCAACGTATTACTTGTTTCCGGCAACTGCAGTCTCTTGTAAGTCAAATTGAATGAGTTGTCCTTGAACATCTGTGGTTGAGCCAAGCCTCAAAGGTAATCCTGCTAATGGCCCTCTAAGCTATCCACATAAACACACACATAAATAAAAATGTTTCCAAAGAGATTTGGTCATTGACTCGCTGCTAATCAATTCTGCAGCCGCATCTGTTGATGAAGGTTTGGGAAGTACAGAGCAAGATATATGCAACGATCAATGGCTGGCACTAGGCTGGCCGGCCCATGAGTGACAGTCACAGCTCTGCTGGGAGTCAACATTTACACACAGATGGACTGGGCCCGCTGGAAGTCTTGGCAAAAGGCTGCTGTACACACATAACACCGAAACACTGACCGACAGAATGTTGTCCATCAACGACACAAGAGGGAAAATTATGGGCTTGTGTGAAGTGGAATCAGTAACGTGAAGAAGTGGCAACCATAATTTCAGATACTCAGCTCTGGCGCAGGCAGATATGACCGCTGTTGGATGACAGCCACCACCGAAAGCCAAAGTCTGAAATTCTCAGTAAAAAAAACAAAACAAAACGCTCCCAAAACACTGACAGACACCTCAATCTGATTCTTTAGACCTTAGCAACTTGGTCTATGAGCAAAAAAAGGAGAAACACGCAGTACAACAGTTAAAAAACCTTAAAAAAAACGATATGCAGATCAAATGATGTACATATTGTTAATGTAGAACACACAAAAACTGTGGATTGTTGGATATTTATACAATTTCACAGCTTCATATTGATCACAACCCCCTCCCGTTTGGCCATTTTGCTTATGATTTGCTATGTCATATGTAACTCACAGGGGTTTGTCAAACAGAGAACAGTCCGCAACCTACACACACCACAAAGAACAACCACAAAAGGACAGAAGCATACCTGGGAAATCTCCACTCCATGGTTGTGGGACGACGATCTGAAATGTCTTCGGCACCTGGGTTTACAGCCGGAGAGACGCCTGCATATGACAGACCAAGCCGAGCTTTTTGGATCATTCCTTGCACCGAGCAATATTCAGAAATTTAATTTCTAATCTGCTTTCCTTTTATTAGTTTGTTTGTTATTAAATGAGACTGCTTCATCTTAATATAATATATTTCCAGGGCCAGCGAATGTGGCTTGGAGCTGGTATTCAAATTCAATAACATGGCCTGTACTTAGTGCATGGTACTAATAAATGCCAATGTATGATGCATATGAAGACGAGGCTCACCGTGGAAGTCAGGGCGGGTAATAATAATGCTGTGGACGTCCTTCAGACGTGACACATGCCTTCCTACAGCCCTGTTCTTCACAACTCATATGTGTGGGGACACCCACGTGATCCGCAAAGACAGACAGGATGCAGAATGTTGAAGGGAGGAAAGGCGGTCGTTCGTATTTTCCTTTATTTTATCATTTACACTGGGAAAAAAAATCTGAATCTTGTATAACTTCAACATGACGTGTATCACTCCAATGGACACAGGAGGAGCTCGACCTGTTTGCTCTGTCTTTAAATGGACAGCAGCATGGTTTGGCCGAGGAGAATGATGTACAAATGTCTGAGGAGCGACAGTACAGAGGATGTCATGTTTCACCTCTTGGCCCACGCAGGGTTAAAACACGATGCCTCTTTTTGCCGATTTTATTGGTGGAACCTGACAACTGCTCATACAAAGGCTGCAGCTTAGCAAGCTTAGCTGCAGCAGCGAGTGACCTTTACTTTTATTATGAATATTTCTATTTCATCATTATTATAGAGTGAAATCTATGCATGTGATCAGCACAATGGATTTCTTTTTCATTAGTTGTGTAAAATGCCAGTCAGTGAATGGAGGGGCAGCCTTGACTGTCCCCCCCCACCCCCTTCTCGTACACACACACAGACACACACACACACACATACACACACACTAGAAGGATCCAACATTATGAATTAATATGCGCAGAGCTTCCTCCTCTCCATTTGTTGGGTGAGGTTTTCCAGGCAACTTTATCAGGGGTAACATTATCGAGAGCTTTGCCGAGAGCTTCTTCATCATGCTCACATCTGAGCCTTCCCAACACTTGTCACTGTCAATCACAAGGTGATAATACACAGATGATTCTCTCATTTGGTTTAATAAAATCTCCAGGCTTATTTGAACTGCAGTCATTACAGCAAATAATTGCTGCATTGAGGTTTTAGCCTGGCCGTAGCCTGAGGGATGAGACAAGACTATTGCTATATCAGGGATTTGGTTGATGTATTTTTTTATCCTTTACTCCCCAGTTGTTCATATTTCTAAAATGAATATTACATTTGAATCTAGATTCGGCTTTTTTATTCAAACTAACATTGTTATTACTTATTATCTGGCTGTGGAGTCATCTGTTTTCGCTTTTTTATGTCCGTGCTGTCAGGACAGGTTTCACCAGGGACCGCCAATTGCAATTTTTAACTGTCATTTAAACTAAATTGTAGATCTGAACCAGCAGGCCTAAAATTCTCAGAAGGAATGGACTGGCAGAAGAGAACATATTTCATCTCAAATTTACATTTTGGTGCCTGCCGAAGCCGTGGAGGAAGGAAAATGCTGTTGAAACCACAGAATATAAATCATTCAGTCAGGCAATCAGACAGACTAATAATCCTATTAATCCTATTAAATCCTACGACCCAAAGGTAAACAGAATGAATTTGTGGGCGTTAATGCAGACTTCCTTGATATTTAATGGATGGTCTGGGCCAACATTCTCCATATAAACACATATTTTTGGACTACTGTACGATTGTTTATTGGCCTATGAGTCCATTTCCCTTCTCATTGTGCCTCAGTGGGTATCAGCTGTGGTATGAGAGGGCCATGACGCTGTTTCAAATGTGTCCAATCCAGCCATTCTTTATTTTAGCGGTTGTCACAGAGAGGGTACATTGCTGACTGTGTGATTTGTAAATGAAGATATTGATATCCCGAACATGCATCATTTTCACTTCGCCTCGTAGCCATAATGGTGTGAAAGTTATTACACACTCGCCTTTTCTGTGTTTTTTCTTATAGCTGGTGGACTGTCGGTGATGTCATAGTCTACATTGGTGTTTCGCCTTGCTCAGAAGTGGTATTTGTCTCAAAACGTTCAGCAGCTATGGTCCATGTCATTCTTGGCATGTAACTAAACCTGTTATTGTACGTGCTGGCCTCTTCTGGCCTCTTCTAGGTCTTTTTCCTCCAAAGTGTGCTTGCGCTTGCATTTCATTTCATAACTGCAGTATTTTTTTTCTTAAAATTATGACATTACTTTTCCACTTTTGACACAGGCTATTCTCTTATACCCAAAACAGCCAAAAGCTCTATGCAACTACAAAATATAAATACTTTCCTGCATAAGTAAAAGAAAACCTTGCTTGAATGGGTCACTCATTCAATTAGTTAATCCAATCTTCTCCTTTAATTATATTCATTAGTATTTTTGTTTGACCAAACAAGGTCACAATAGTTGATTGGATGAAGAAGCAAAGACAAAAACTCATTACAAAAGCAGTGTTGTGGATATTTGCATGCTTGTTTGTATCTGACAGTTTATCTCAATGTCGATGAAGGCAAAGCAGGCACAGACTTATTTGTTTTAAGGAGGTCTTTGATTTGTACATGTCAAAAAAGTGATGGTGACCTTGTGTTGCTGGCTGCCCCAATAAATAAGCAGGACACTAATTACCTTTGTCAGTGAAGTGTACTTGAGACAACATACAATCAGATCATAATAATGGAGTCAATAATTTGTATTTACTCTGAAACTTGGACAATGTCATTTCTCCCAATTAATGCAATCACTCATGCATTAAATTAGTTTTTTTTCTCACCCAGAAAAATAATTAGGTGTAATTGTTAGAAAATCTATCACTCAACAGAATGAACTGCCAATGAAGCATGGTCAAAACTTAAGGAATGCGTTACACAGATGGCTACGATACAAATTTCCCTCAAGGGACTTTGCTGTGCAGTATACCGAGACAACAGAAGGAAGGAGATATAGTAGAAAGTCTGCATTACTGTTATAGATCAGAGAGATTTGAACAGTTTTGGGGACTCACTAGTTTGTTTTAAAAGTATGGATAGCGTCATAACTGACAGAAGTAAGAGATGAAGAGAGGAGACAGGAAGTGGCCACAGTGAGTTTGCTGTATTGATTGAGATAAGAGAATTTCTACCTCTTTTTTTTACCTCTGTGAATGCGTACATGCTATGTAGTGCACAGTGGGCAGCTCTAACCGTTATCCGGGGTAGATGGATATTTAAAAAAATATTAAAACCATGGTGTTGATGTTACAATCGCCCCCCAAAAAAATTAATTAATTTAATTCTGAAAAAATACATGTGATGTCGTAAAAGCTGCACTGACATATTTTTGACAACTCCAAAATAAACTGACTGGAATGCAGGCCTGACATGTCATCGCCTTAGTTTCTTGTGATGAATGTGATAACACTGCCGTCCTATGAAGGGCGTGTACAGCCACATTCTACTTCCATGACACATGGAGGCACCATCAGCTGCTTTATTTCCAGAGCTGCCGGAGTTGAGTATCATTGACAGGGTCTAAATGCCCCCCCTCTACAACAAAGGACAGGGAAAACAACAAGCTGATTTACACATTTAATTTGCATCTGGAAACAAATATGCAATGCAAGTGCATTGCATAAAGATGAATGGCTTTAAGATTTAATTTTAAATTGTTGACAAAATGTAAGTAAATCAGATGAGTGACTACAGAGTTATGATCTTTTACATGCATAATCCTGCCAGGTGCAATGCAAACAAATTTTGTAGACAACCTGGAATTGATATGTGCAAATGCTTTCCAAATTTGGATGTAATAACACATTGCATTCAAGACATGGCAGTTAAGTTAATAACCACGTGGGGGATATCCACAAAGAAACAAGCTGCACCCTCTGATGAAAACAATGGCTTGCCCTCTTCTTTAAATGCCACAAATTATATTTATGAATAACAACAAAATGCTATAAACAACAATAGTAATGCATGGTCCCTATTTACTTGTTAGTTCTGATTCCAAGACTGAAAGAATAGCAGGAAATTGCCTTCTGTGCCTTACAGAGGCCACATGATGGCACAGTTGCACCGAATTGCACCAAAAGGTGAGTGACACCCTGTTCCTTGGACCGAGTTTCACAGAAATCTGTCATAATATTTGGCATTCAAGGAATTTGCACGGGCATTTGCTAGTTTTCAGGTCTTCTGTGAAATACGTCTATTCGTCCCACGTGGCTAAAAATAAGCCAATCGACATCTAGGACGGCTTCTCCGTTGGACCAATGAAAATCCGTACTCCCGAACGGAAACGCCCCTTGTTATGTTAGATTGAACTCCGGTTCCACTGTCAAATTACTCAGCTGGCTAACATTAGCATGCTAGACAACTAACTAATGGAATGGCGAGCAGCTGAGCAGTTTCTGGCAGAATTATACAGCGACACGGGTTAACGCCTCTATCAAAGGAGCTACGGTTGATCTCTTGCAAATACGGTGAGTTAATTCCAGCGCTTTTGCTAATCTTGTCAACGTTAAAGGTTAGGATTTAAGGACTAGGTGTTAGCAACGCAAAAGTTAGCTTTGTAGGGCAAAGCTTGAGGCAAGAACTGTAATGAACGCCGGTGAGAGAACGTCAGTGTAGACACTAGTGTAACCAGTCTTTACTATGATTCTGTGGTCAACCACTTTTACAATCATTTAGTTAGTTTTCCAGCTGTCGGCTCAAATTGGTCCGAAACTCGGAATAAACAAGTACCCTAATGTCACTTGCTAACTAACTCGCTAGCTCACGAAGAGGTGAGTGACACGGTAGCTAACTACGTGGAGCTCTGTATCTCATCAGACACTCCGCGATACTACGGACTAAGTGCCATTCCTAGTATTATTTAGCGACATTCAAACGTACACATTGCTCAACGGACTTTGTCAACGGTGCCAAACTATTGACAGTTTGTTAGCATACTTCCTGAAACAGCTAGCATCATCGCAGCTGACCCAAACAATCCCATCATGAAGTTGGATGTCATTCCTGCTCTGCAACGTTTCTCCCTTTTGCTAGCCTGTAACTTCTGAACCATTTTGCTGTGATGTAAATACCATATTATACACAGCCGTTATAATCGCCTACGCCGATTATACAACGCAGAAACGTCGCATTTAAACTGCTTTATCGTTTGTTTCTTTTCTTTTCCCAGCAGCGAATGGCCTTGACAGCACTCGTGGTGGGACTTACATAAAAAGAGGGACACTCATTTGAACCTCTACATGAGTTATGAATCTAAACCCCTTCTGGAGTATGTCTGCCAACCCGAATCGTAAGGTACAGCTCAACAACACACTGAAACCAGGTTTCCCTGTTAAACACCTGCAGCCACAGACAGTAGCAACAATTCATGATAGGGCTGCACTATGCTATGTTGCTATGTGTGCAACTCAAACCGCCATTAACACAAACTGGTAATGGTGCAAACTTTATGCAACTAATCACAGACCAGCTGTGTCAATCACAAGACCATTGTTCTCCCAGACTGTAGCTACAAACCTAAACTGCTGTACAGATACTCACGCATATTGACTGACTTTATTTACTGTTCAGCCTAACCAAATGAGTTCACGCAAACAAAGCTTGTAGTGAAGCGTGTGTACATTGTCTGTCACGACATCGGATGGTTCACATGATGTCCACGTCCTGTTCCAATCGCAGCTTTTCGTTAACTTCAACTTTGAATTTTCGTTGTGTGGCACAGCATATATGACATGATGCAACTTTGCACTGTTCAACATTTAAGACAACTTTCTGTTTGGACATTTTGTACCTAATTCTGTTGCTTTAATTTGTCTTGCAATGCTACAAAAACCGTCAGTCCTGCAC
Source organism: Brotula barbata (assembly GCA_900303265.1). Taxonomy (NCBI): domain Eukaryota; kingdom Metazoa; phylum Chordata; class Actinopteri; order Ophidiiformes; family Ophidiidae; genus Brotula; species Brotula barbata. The sequence continues at coordinate 26,233 of OMNV01009367.1, read as the reverse complement.
CTGTTCCCAGCAGCTATAGCAGCTTTCTAAGGAATCTTGGTGAACTGGAATTTTTCAGTGCAGAGAACCAAAGGTGTTGACTTGTGTTGATTTTTTTACTATTTGTCGTGCAAATTTCTAAAGCATGTTCTCAATCCTGTTTAATCTCGTTTTTGGAAAATAACTCGGTGTAAGAGGAACAAGCAGGCACGATGTATCCTGTTAATGCGCTGTTCAATTGACACATTCCCTGCGTAGATGCATTAGTCACATGAAACATGATCCCTGCTGCTGCTCATTGCTGTGTGACATCTAGTGGCACCATATCTTTCTTCTTATTACCATTAATGTATAATGATTGCAGTTCATTAAGGAGCTTGCTGTTGTCTGGACACGTTCCTGTTAGGCTAGAAACCAGATTGGGGGAAGGGCGTGGTGTGGTGTTACCTGAGATGTTGATGGTTGCACATGATTGCCAACGGAAACCTCACAATTGTAACTTCAGTCAACAGAGCCAGGAGGTCTAGCACAGTGACATGTTGACATTCTTTTACTGTTTGTCATTTAAAATAGCAACGATCTGACACAGAGGAACAGAGCGGGCATGCAGAGCAGAGAGCCAGCCCAGCCCGGCTGCCCTTTGGGAAAAAACAGCTTCCACCCATTCCTAAGAATGCAGCCCCAATTACTAAGCCCACCTCAATAGGCACCCCAGCCCAGTCAGCCAATGGCACACATGCCTCCTATGGCCCCTTTTACCTGGAGTACTCTCTGCTAGCTGAATTGTAAGTACCAGTCTAGTGTCACTATTCTTAAATGATACCTTTACTTACTGATGTACAGTTGGGAGTTTGATGTTTTCAGCGGGGGAGGTTTTGTTTGCACTACACATTCCTTTCAAGTGTGTTGTATTTATGGGCAATAGACATAGATAACATCATGGTAGGATCAAAGACTCATTTTCCATAAACAATTCCTTTATTGATCTAACGTCGTGCCTTGTGATCGCTCTCTGACCTCCAGCACACTGGTGATTAAGCAAAAACTACCAGGAATCTACGTGCAGCCATCATACAAGTCGGCATTGAGTAAGGACCCTTCCTTTTGTACTTCACACCATTTGATAGTCTTAATGTGTAGGTGAATTGAATGTTGAAGAATGCTTATGCGATATATGTATCTTTGCAATGTGTATAATTACTGCTTAGACATTTCATAGGTTGAATTAATACTGTCCATGTCTCCGTTCAGTGTGGTTTGGGGTCATATTCATCCGACATGGCTTATACCAGGATGGAGTCTTCAAATTCACTGTCTATATTCCAGATAACTATCCAGATGGGGATTGTCCTGTAAGTGTATAAGTCACTGTGGCATAAAATGCACTATTAATGTAGTATTTCTGCTCAGTGTCAGGATTTCATAGCTCTCTATGTAATACTACTATTGCAATTTAGCCAAAACACGGTAGACTGACATATTTAAACAGAGTACTAAATGTTTAGGTGGAAAATCCCTGAATAATGTTGTTTTATTTCAGAAATTAGTGTTTGACATCCCAGTGTTCCATCCCCTGGTGGACCCTGTAACTGGAGAGCTTGATGTCAGAAGAGCCTTCACCAAATGGAGGTTTGTACTTTTAAGTTAAGGTCATTTATCTCTACCTTGCTCTGTCAATGAAAAAAGATGCTCTATGTCACTGTTAAAGCAAGATATGCAATGCATTGATGCAGTTAATTACCACTAAACGACTGACGGGATCACTTAACAGGTTCTGAGAAGTTTCCAGAATCAGCAGGGTCATTATGAAACCCTGTTAACCTCCTTCTAGTCGGCTATGCCAGGTCTTTTTCCAGCTTATTTGGGGTAGCATTATCAAACATGTTTGATATTCCCGTGTTGGTAGTGTGTGTTCTCCAACTCTGTCCAACACCAGGACTGAATTTATGATTGATATTGAGAGATGTCCTCAGATGAAAGTACATCTGCTGGCTGCAATTTGATCCTTCACGTGGTTATCAGTCAGGTCTGGCTATGTGTCTCTCTTGAACTGTTTGCTCAGCTGCACGCGACCTTAAGCGCTCAGCTCATCTGTTTGTCAGCTGGACCTCTATAATGTTCAGCAGATTCAAGAAACTGGGAGAATCCTCATAAGTAGCACCAAAACCTGGCAAAATTGCAAGGGTGGAAAAATAATTCATTCCCTATTCCCATAATTCCCTGTTTTGGTTGGCAGAAATAGTCTTTCATCGAAGGAGAAAGAAAAAAGCTCAGGTATTCACTTAAAGGCCTTTAATTGGATGCACTTGTTGCTCAGTGTCTGTTAGATGGGTAAATAGGTGAATGTTTGCCATCATTTTACTCTTGGTAAGCAAATATTATGTGGACAGTATGATATGTTTGTCTTTTTGTCCCATGTCATTTTGTCACAATATCTCCAGTGGAAAAGAATGTAAGAATGAGTATTTGTGTTTTCTTGCATGAGAGACAATCTGAAGTCATTTCAGTCAAATATATTGAGATGTCTCTCCCATATGTTGTATTCCTACAGACGAAATCACAACCACATCTGGCAAGTCCTGATGTACGCACGTACCATTTTCTACAAGATCAGCACCACAGAACCACTCAACCCAGAGGCTGCTGTGCTGTGAGTATCTAAGCCGCATTTTTAACGATTTTACCCCGAGTTAAGACATGCGGCACGAATGAAAATGACTAATACAGTTGCAGGGCTGAAATGTGAACCAATGTCTTCAGCTGCGTTCAGCGTGGATTCATGTTTCTCTTGAGTCATTTCTAATTTTGTACGTGTTTTTTTTCTCCCTCAGATATGAAAAGGATGTGCAATTATTCAAAAGCAAAGTGGTGGATAGTGTGAAACTATGCAACAGTCATCTTTTTGACCAGCCCAAGATAGATGATCCCTACGCAATAAGGTTGGCTTAACTGTCACCATTCTTGGTATTAGAGATCCTCGCTAATAGGAGAAACCACACCCTGTAATTATGTTGTCTAGCTTTGTGTAATGTGTGAAAATATGACCCACCTCACTCACGCACGCACAATTTAACGCTCGTATCCAATTGTTGCAGTTTTTCTCCATGGAACCCTGCTGTACATGAAGAAGCAAAGGAACGAATGTTCACATACAAAGTAAGTGGCCCTCATTTGCAACCAATATTTAATGCATCGAGCCGTTCTATGATGTGATCACTAAGTTGGTTTTCTTGCCCTAGAGACGGCCCGAGGACCACCATAAGGTGTCAGGACTGTCTTGGGTGAAACCTGGATCGACGCAGCCCTTCAGTAAAGATGACAGCTCCCCCCAAAGTTGAACTTGCAGTTTTGCAGCGCATGCCACTAGAGGGAGGCATAAGCATAGACTGCCAGACCACAGACTTGGCCTCAGCTGTTTGTGTGAACTGGATCCTTGAAAACAGCTGGGAGGACTTCATTATAACACGCCCTGTCATTGCTCAGCTTTAAAAAGCTTTGTAGGTGTCTCCTCAACAAGCTTTAGACTACAGAAGCAAAGTTTGTATTATATATATATGTATCAAGTCGACAACGACAAATGGATGTTTGAGCAATGTCATTTAGGACGCGATGCAATCAAAGAGCTTTTCATTTAGATATTTGATCCATGCACTTGTTTTGGGCTTTGATGAGCTACCCTTCCAGAATGGACTGAGTCCTATGAACAAAATGCATTTATGCCTTCATACAGTTAATTTAGTAGACTATATAATGTATACTGCTTTTGAAATTGGCTCAGGACTGTTTGAGACTTGGATCACAACTGTATGGACCCTTCCCACCACTGACCCTCCCTAGGTTTAACAGTACTGAAATAGAAAGACCGCACACATTTTTTAAAAAATATTTGTTTTTTATTGGACAGCCTTTCTATTTTCATTTGATTCATTTTACAATGTAAACTATTGTCTTACATAGTACATAATATATATCAGCCAGAGCAGGAAATTGTGGTTTTGATTGAGATACTATCTCATGTCTTTTAATTTCTAATTTTAATTAAGCTTGAATGTTTTATATACTCTTAATTGATATTAAAGGTTTGTGTAAATATTGGATGCTGTGCAAAGGTTTGATATTTAGACATTTGCATCCTGTCATTTTTTTAATTTTAATTTTCTTCCCTTTCTCTAAATTTCTTAGCAGATGTTACTTAATCCCCTTTACATTTGTGTTTCTTCACAACTTTAAATTACTGCAGGATCCCAACACAGGTCTTAATAAAGTTGAGAAATACATTTAGTTGAACTTTAGGTCTTTGACAGAAACAATGACTGAATATAGATAGTACAAAATTAGTGTTGCTACAAAACCTCATCAACCTTGTAATCACATGAGAGTGAGCAGGATTAGTTGGCCATCATTGTTCAGCTGCCCTCAGATAAGTCATGCATAATGAAACTGGGGAAACCCTTTAAAAAGGAAATAACTGTCAGCTGTGGTGCTGAATCCTGTTCAGTCTATTTATAGGCTGCTGTGAAAGAAGTAACATATTGGTGTATCTTGGTGTACTTCACACATTTGGACATCAACAAATATGAGTGCGTCGAGTGGAAGCATTTACACATTTTTTTTTTTGAATGACACGACTGCATAGAGAAAATTAGTTTTGAGATGTTATTTTTTTTGGTGAAATTGAAATAAAAGCTAAGTCATGATGTGTCTTGTTCTCTTATTTGGAATTGGTAAATGAACAGCATTTCTATAGCGCTTTACAATGTTTGCCTCATTCACCCATTCATGCAGGGTTAAAATTTTCATCACATGAAATCAATGAAGAGAAATTATTTCTCATATCTTGCAATTAAAATGTGTTTATACTTCATTTCAACCTACACTAGTGCCAATTATTAACGTTGATTTAAAAGGGAGATCGATATCAAGATATACTAAACTCCAATAGAAATGTTGTACTTCATTTCATTTTTATTTATTCTATACTTTTTTTTTCAATTATAGTGAAATACCCTAAGATACCATGGACTGTCTCTCTTTAAGTGAATCAATTAACAAATAATTTAGCAGCGTTTAAATGGTTAAAAAGGCATGTTGCGAGTTACTAAGCCATTTTTGAGACTTTAAACGATTTTAAATGGCTGCTAAATTGCTGTCAAATAGATTCTCAATGTTTTGATTTTGAAGTGTACCCCGCTGAATGACTTTGGGCTGTTCTTATTCTTCGCCACTAGAGGACGCTGTGTAATCACAGCTGCCTCGCGCATCCTGTCGTCGTCCGCGGGCCATGTGTGAAAGTAAAACGTGTCCGGATTGGCTGTGCGTGGTACGCGGCCATCTTATGCACTCTGTCAACACGAGGACTTTTCACACTAATCCCGTGGTTTATTTTACGCTCTCTTTGCCTGGTTGTGGACAGCACCGTGCCATTAACACTTTGAGCGGGTGAAACGGCTCGTAAGTTGACACTTAAATGTGAAATTGTGGCAAATTGTGGGTGGTCCAATCAGAGAGGAAGTAAGTAATATGCAAATGAAGGGTTATCGCCTGCACGTCAGCAGCAGCGGTAGAGCCGCTGTGCCGTGGACGCCAGTAGGAGTTGAACTAACAACACTGCCACAACTTCGCTGATAACAGCTTATTAGACGACGCTTCATGGTCGACTTTATCGTTCGGTTCAGGTAAGGAATATTTTGTTTTCTTGTCTTTTTCTGATACGTTGTTGGCCGTTTCAGTCATGGCAGGAGCTGTCAAATGTCTGACTGTCAGTCTTTCAGACTCGGCTCAGCTGTCTGATGACACATCGCCTTCCTGAGTGTGGATCTTCCCGGTAGCAACTAGACCCCTGTCACGCCAAACTTAGTCCCAGGGAGTTTTATCGCAGTTTTCTCAAAAGAGAATCGCGCACGTCTTCCTACTTTGGCACAGTTTGTCGGCCAAATGAACACACGCGTAGCTCCAAAGTAGTCTTCCGCGGTTGTTGGTTATGGTGGTCCTGAACTGACAGCGACCAGGCTCAGTCAGCACCGCTTCCACTCACTGGATGGTGTTAGCATCCACGACCCGAGCTGTTCCCTTCGTGTAATTTCACCTTTAAAAACTGCTCGGACGATTAAAAAAAGTATTTTCTACGATAACGGACGTTATCAACACCGTCCAGTCCATCCATCTCCACCCTTCTCTTCCTCAGCGAAGACGCGTCACGACACCTTTTGAATCCCGTGGCATCATCGGAGTGGAGGTTTTGGTACGAACACGTGTGGCTCATTTTGCCAGAGTGGCCTTGGCGTTTGGCCCGGATTCTAACGTGAGTTAACGTTAGTTTTCGGTCCGCATACGCAACACTTTGCCGCTCTGTTGGCTTATTAAACAACACGCCGGCAGGAGCCATTAATGTGGGAAGGTGAAGATGAAGAGGAGGCTGCCGACTTCAAAGGTGAGACCAGTGTCCATTTAGCGAGGCTCCCTTTCAGACCTTTCAAAATAAAACCTATATTGGACAAAATGGTGCTGTTGGTAATGACATGCTAATACGTTGGAGTGTATTACATGGGGCCTGTGTGTGTGTACCATCTGAGTCTGAAGTGAATACAAAAAGGACCATTTTAAGAGGAGACACAAGTTTTTTCACATCAAATTCAGCTTATCTCTTCATATCTGTCATTCTATGAAAGCTGTAACTGACTTTTGAGTCTTAGAAGGGAGCAAATTCTGGGATACTGACACTTGTGACATCACGAGGGTTGTTGTGTGTTTGTGCAGATGGCTTCAAGTTTGAAAAGTAAATCCCAAAATTCGAGGAGTGGCTTAAGTATGCCCGATAATGTCAAGGAAAGGCTTCAGCATCCTTCCACAGCACAGCAGAGCACATGACAGCGCAGGTCTCTACTATGAGTGATACTTCTGCCTTGTGGTACTTTCCATGTGCCGATCCCACACACACGTACACACACTGTCGTTCAGTTGTGTAATAAGCGTGATCAGCTTCTGTATGGCTCAAGATATTGTATTTTTTTTTAACGTATTAAATCCACCTGTATCATACATGCTGTATTTTATGGGTTTGTCTCTGTCTTATCCAATTAAGGGCCCTAAAAGTGACAGCGGTCTCCAACTACAACCACTTCATGTCTCATTCAAATGGCTGAATAGCGAAATGGAAAATTAGGGAGCCAAATTATCTGAGATCATAATGTTACAAATTTGCGGGGAAAAAAACATGGAAAAACAGTGTCATTCACGCACACACACAACACTGACTGAGAGCATGTGCACACAGACCTCACATGTATGACCTCTCATGTACATATGATCCCACATTCACATATGAATAACTTCTCACACACCACCATGATCGGGCATTCACACAGGTGCAAGATTTTTCATTGTGTGCGTGCTTTTAGACCGCACATGCTTTCCGTGGCGTATCTGTTTTCCTTTGCTTTAGTTTTTTTTTCTTCCAATTTTGCAACTTTTTGTAATACAAGTTAATTAATTGGGTAATAATCGCAGGTTGTAGAGAAATCCCATAATTCTTCGCAAAATGTAACCGTCGGAGTGAGGTGATGTCATTTGTTGCTATTCCCGAATAAAGCAAAGTGGTAATGTTAGGAGCATTAATCTTTGCAGCTGTTGTGGTGTTCCGGGTGTGGGCAAAGATTAAGCATTAACAGTCAACTAAATATCAGCCTAAAAACGTGGAAACTAACAAATAACTTTGAGAGATGTGTTTACTTGCTATAATTGCCTCAGATTTATGAATTTTATAGATTGAAACTACAACTTACCGTCTCCATGCAGTCCGACTGTGGTGTGCAGTGTCCAGTGGTTAGTTGCTACTTCCACGTTTAACACGGTTGTTGTTGATATTTTGCTCGAGTTAGCTGTCCACAGGCTGTGTCTAAGGCCATCGTACAATCTATGAAGAAAATACCTAGAAATGGAAAGAGGCCGCGTGAGCTGTCTGTGCCTCCAGGTCAGACGGGGTGTTAATAGGTCAGCAAGGCTTGTCCATTAGGATATGCAGCATGGATTCAGGACACAAGGGAAAGATGGCAGACAGACGAGTGTCTATGAAAACACTGTGATCCTCACCATTCATCTGGTAAATTATGCTTTAAAACATACATTTTTAGATGGTCAAATAAATAAAAACAGTGAAGAGAACTTGAAGTTGCAAAAACATCCCAAACCGAAACAGGAATGGCTTCATGCCTGTGTCAACAGATTATTGAAGGACTATGCCTGAGGAATTGTTTGGTTTCCTGGGGCGACTGTATGTGTAAATATATTCGGCTATAGCATGAGTCCGGTTTTTATGCCAATGAACTCTAGCTAGACTAATAGGCGGAGTTTTGTATAAGTTAGCATTTATATTTTGCCAAATTAGAAGCCGCTGGGATACTGCTGTCCAATTTAGTGTTATATATGAATGTATTAATTATATATAAATGTATTCTAACTCTTAATCTCAATATAGTTATCTATAAAGAGCCAGTCTCTAAGTTGACCTTAAGAGTATAGAGGTAGAACAATCTTATATAGCTAAGCTCAATATATAGATTCTATAGTATTATAGTATAGTGTATTGTAATAGTCTTCAGGCTGCACTGCACTAATACATGTTTTAGTGTACACTAGTGAGTATAACTGAAACTTCTGCACCATTTCATTTTTTTTTTTTTTTTTACCCCAAAGCTGTTTTTGTATCGTTTCCTACATTTTTGAGTCAATTGTGACAACATTTAACATGAGTAACTACTGAACCAGGGTGGATACTCTCAACATTAGTCACATTTTGCTGTTAATGGGCCTTTAAGTTGCCTTGCTGTGGTCCATTTTTGAAAGCGCTATATGCCATGAATGTTTGAGTGAGTTCATGGGAACCAAACTTTATGGACACTTCCACTCAATACTGAGGCACAAGTTATGACATCAATCAGCCTGATGGTTGAGCTTTAATAATTACATTTTGACCTCATTGCGTCTTTAGAACAAGACACAGTATTATGGAAGGAAGAGTCCAGTGGAGGATATAGTCTTTAACCTGCAAAATTTCATCTTTGAAAGATGGAGCCATAATTGGAGCATTGTTCGGCCTTGGTGGAGGTATGCACTCTCTGAGTGCCTCCCTCTTGAATTTTGAAAAATGTCATTTACCAGAGGCTGAACTTGCTGATTATTTCCGGTGGGAAGTATGACAAATCAGATTTACAAAGTCCTCCTTTGTGTCATCTGTGATATTCAGTATATAGAGTTCAATGTAAACTTTCTAATAGGTAGGTGGTAAAGATATTAAGTATAAGGCTAGGCTAAGCCAAAACTAAGACAAAACAAATTCTGTTATTGCACATCCTCTTTCCCCCTTTGTAATTTCAGGCCAATTTATATGGAGTTAGTTACCTTTACGGATAAAGATGCAGTATATCAGATCTTAAGCAACACATCCTGTAAAGGCCCCATTGGAGCAACTTTAAATGGTCAAAAACAATAACCCAGCCGCCCCAGTGGGCCATTACCAATACAAGAGCTTTATTAAATATACACAATTAGTTACCGGTTTAGAATAAGAAAAAAAACACATTTTGGTATGGAGAGAAAAAAAAACTGAATTCCATCTCATTTATTCTGGTCTTATTCTGACCATAAGCACCAGAATGCACTACACACAATAATTATGACTTCTGAACTGTGAAGAAGAAGCTTACAAGGCGCCTGTGAAGGTAGCATGTGAACGTTTCTGCCAAAGTTATATTGTTTTCCAAGCTTCCTGAAACCTGTTGTGTGATGTACACTAGAGACACAGATGTTTGTGCCATTGAAGTCCAGACTTTTTTTTTTATCTATGTAGGTATGTGTGTGTGTTGTTTAGCTTCCCAAATCCAAAACATAAACTCCCTCTGACCTGTTCAGCTGTTTGTTTGTTTTAAACGCTGGTAAACAATTGATCTCTCATTAGGGACAGAGGCAGGGACCTTGATAAAGAAGAGAGCATAAAATCACAGCTTGTGTCGATGTGGCTCGCCAGCATGTATTCCCACTGCGTTTTTGCGGCCATGTGAATGCCGGGGCTGTCGTATTTCCACAATAAAAGACCATTTTCTGAAATGTTCTTAACCAGCGGTGCTCCTTTTCAGCCTTTTGGAAAGAAAAAAACAACCTTAAATGTCCATTTGGCATTTTACCATCTTCAGAGTTTTACTCTGTACTCAGATTCAGATATCGTTTAAAAGAAACGAGGCTGTGCCCACTTACGCTGCCGTGTTTGTGTGCAAGTTCTAAGTCAGCATATAATGACTGACTGACCTGGGTGAGCTTCTGTCATCATCCGCTGGTCTGTGGTTTTGTGGTTGCAGAACTATGCCCCCCCCCCATCCCCTCCTCCACACACACTGACACAGACACACGCTCAAAAGGACCTAATTTCTCTCTGTCCCTAGCTGTTGAAATTCTATCAGCTGTCTGCACCTCTCACACATTCTGCAGTAGCTGGGGAGGCAGCTTCAACGGCTAGGGGTTGGTTTAGGGTTTTGTGTGTGTGTGTGTGTGTGTGTGTAATCGGGGTGTAACAGGAAGAGACACCTGCTGGTGCCTGGCAGTTAATCTGCACCAACTGCTTTGGTGCACACATAAAAGGCAGTGCTCATAGATCACCGATGATTCCAAAATGGTTCACATCTTTTTTTTTTTTGAAAGCTTTGATTGATTCTGGTTTTATGCAGTGCTACCAACCTACGAGAAACATTTATCACTGCTTATGGAATTCATGTTTACAACAATAATGTCATATCTTATTTCATTTATGTGAATAACTGTGTGTGGATTAAATTTGCACGTAGTTTATTTTCAGACTGATGATATATTTTCAGACTAACATCTTCTTGATTTTTTTTGATGACTTTGCATGTTTTTCTCTCTTGTTTCTGGACAGGGCCACCATATAATGGATATGCTCTGGATTTGTGGACCGTGACGCTCATTGGTACCATCTTGGTTCCAGTTGCGTTCCAGGTTCTGCCATGGATTTCTTTGATGATCCCAACCTCTTTGTTGGGGGATTGGAGGGCCTGGATGAGGATGCCTTCCCTTCAGGGCCGTCTCTTGTGGATGAGCTGAACCTGAGCTCTGATTTTGAGCCCCTTCACATGGATCCTCTCGGTGCAGTGAAACACCAAGGTGTGATGCCCTCGGTTTCCACAACGACCCAACAAGCCATGTCCACTTACAGTGAGCAGATGGGCCAGTACATTGCAGTTAAAGCACAGGCTCCCATGGGGCAGGTCTTTCCTGGTCCAGGTGGCGGTGATGGTGGCATGATTGCAGAGCAACATGGCCAGTACCACAGAGCCCCAGTGAACCAGATACCACATTCTAATGGGCTGTTTTGCCACAGTAGCGGTGCAATGTGGGGCAACCATGAACAGAATGGCAATATGTACCATACCTTATCTCAGCAGCAGCAGCAGCAACTGCTTTGTCATCATCACCAACTGCACAACCAACAACTTGTCAGACAACAGCAAACACAGCAGCAACAACACCACCCCTGTCATCAACAACAGCAGCAGCATAGAATGCAGCAGCAGCAGCTGTTAAACCAGCCCCAACACCAACAAATTAACAACCAAATTCTTCCCCTGCAGCAACAGCAGCATCACAATTTCTCCTTTCACCAGGGAAGTCGATCTCAGAGCCAACAGCAATTTCGCCACAATCAGCACCAGCTAACTGTAGGAGGACCAAGGTTTCAAGCTAGGGATCCGACAATTAAATCTTATTTAGAAAGCCATAATGCCTCTGTAGGTGGTACTTGCTTACAACAACAACAACAGCAGCAGCAGCAGCAGAATAGCTACCAGTTGACCAGGGGACATCAAGATTTCTCTGGATCAGGATCAGAGGACTCTAACCTTCCATTTCCGTTGCAGTCATCATCAATGGCTCACCCTCTGCCAACATGCACAGTCAGTTCTGCCACTGCTTACCAACCCCCTCAATACCCCTCCTACCCTGGAGAGGCAGAAATACTTCATGAACAGCCTTTGTTGTCAGCTCCGGTGTCTAGGTCGGCAACTGCCACTTCTGCAGTGCCTGTGCCTGAGACAGCATGTCATCATCCATCCGCGGTGGTAGGCCAGCAGCGTGCAAGGCTCCCAGTGAGCAAGACAGAAGACTGTCCATTTCAGTCTTTGCATTGTTCTGGGGAAAACCAGGGGAGCTGCAGTTCTTCTGAGATGTTTGGAGAAGCTATGAGCTGCTACCCCATGGTCAGCCAGATACCCTCTGAGCAGCCACAGAGCTGCGGGGTAATCGGTACTAATGGATACCAAGCACTGGGAGGAAGCCTCTTGGCATCACAGGCTCAGGCTGGAGACCTGGATGATCTGGAGGCTCCTGACCTTCTGCCTGACCTACTGCCCCAGCTGGAAGCTGCTCTCAGCCAACAGGATGAATCAAACTGTTCCTGGACCAGTGCCAGCCAGAAGAGGGGAAAAAAGCAAAGGAAATCACCACCTGTTGAGCCTAAGGAAGAAAAGGTAATAAATAGTTTAATCAAATCCTTTTTTTTGTTTTAGGTTGTTGTTCATTAATTTATTTAAAAAAAGTATTTTGTTGTCTTTGCTTGTTCCCAAATACTAAATTTACCATTTTTTGTCACATTCACTGGGGACAAATGCACCAAATTTATTTCCGTTTTACAACACATTGATACCGTACCAGAGATCTCTGCTGTATTGACATCAGTAGTGTTTGTGTTTTTTCCAGCATAACGTATCATGCCAGAGATTCCAGCTACCCATGTAATATTTAACTAAATATCGCAGATAGAACAGCCTGTCTAGCAGGAAACCTGTAATCAGTGGTGGAGTGGGGGAAGGTGGTGAGGCAGTACGAAGCCTCCTTCTGAAATGATAATGGTCTATCCAGCCCGGCCTGTCTATCTGCCCAGTGCACTGACAGCAGGTCGGGCCTGATTAGGCTAAGAGTGGCAGGAGTGTCTTCAGGACTTAGCTGTAAGCATACTTAGGGCTATATCAAGATGTGGGTCAGGGCAAGCCAGAGGCACTTGCACACTGACTAGCTGGTGTGTGGGGGAGGTTGCTTGCTGTTGTGGTAGCTGCAATGGTTTCTCAGTTTCTCTGTGCCTGTGTGACAGTAAGTGCACGTGTGTAAGCGCAGGGGGAGGAAAAAAGAGGGGGAAGAGCGGTGAAGGAGAGTGGTGAGCACTTGAGAGGGGGGAGGGGGTATAGGAGATGGAGAGAGCTGTAGTGCATGGAAAAGAAAGGGAGTGAAAGAGACAGAGGGAGAGCATGAGAGAGAGAAAAGAGGGGGAGGTTGTGCAAATGCATTAGCTGGTTGTAACAGGCTTGAGGCGGTTCCTGGACCTCAGTAGGCTAGAATCTTAGCAGCATCCAGAGACCTTCCTGGCCTAAGAGTGGCGCATGACCAGTAACAGAAGCAAGAGATGTTTCATCATAGCCTACGCTCTTTAAAGCAACACGTTAATTTCAACACATCCATGTGTTCATTTTTTTGGTAAGATTTGTGACAGATGTCAACAGTGCCATTTCTAACCAGACATTAGTTCATCTTGAATATATTCTTACAAAAGCTTTCTGTTATTATTGATGTAAACGGTCTAATTATTATAATTGTTGGTGACAGTTTAAGTGTCATCGGCTTCATTGACAGTGTGTGTTACCTGATGTAGTGAAAGCATTAATACTGACAATTTTCTGCGTCGGTAAATTCTTGTTGATTGGTGGAGACTCGGGGCACGAAGGTTTTCCTCACCTCTGCCTCAGCTACTGTACCTCCTACCAAATCAAACCAAACCACACCTGGGGCCTAAACCACAGCTCATTTACACAGGTCAGTTGCTAACTACAGAGGTTTTTGATTGAAATGGGGCTATGAACTGCAGCTGTATGAACCAGCCTCTCCCAGTCTGTGTCAACATCCAGCCCTGTGTTGATGCTTACAGGCTGACTGTGCTATTCGTGTGCATTGATGTGTGTAGAGCTTGCTGATTGTGTGTTTGCTGAACAGGCAAGGCATCAGGGGATAGCTGCCCACTCTTCACTCCCCTGCAGAGAATGTGGCTAATTAGGATTTCCAATGTGGTAATGATCATACACAGCTGTCACAAGCACTTGATGCTCAAGTTTCAATTGAGTTCGCCGGTTGTTGTGTGCGGAGGTAAATCGTTTTAGGCCCCGTTCCAAAGATCTGAAATCAATGCAATGGTTGATTTTATGATGCAATATCAAATATAAAATGTTTTCCATTATCATTACATGTGCAAATTAATTATTTAGTTTCCTTTCACTGTGCATAAATTATTAAAATATAAATGTTTAATGGATTTAAAAGTGTTGTCTGAAAGGCATTTAATTGTAGCCTAATTGTAGATTTGATACCGTCAACGCGGCACTTCTTTTTGAGTATGTATTGGACTTAAAATGAGAGGAGGTCCACACCGTGGAGCAGAAACATGAGCTCTCCCAGGCCAGCTGATGAGAGAGTGTGTCTTCATTGCTGCGTTCTCGACAATGAAAATGATGGCTAGCCAGTGAAAGCTCCCCTTTCAGTTTGGAGTCCCTCCGGACTGCCTCTCTTGTTTTGCAGCACATTGGCTACATTTCTGTATCTTGAAATAAAATTGTTGACAAAATTGACACGCGAATGACAGATAATGACATGGTTGAAAAACGACAACTCAACGACAAGGTGTGGGAGAAACTCTGAGTATTTTTAACAGTATCATGTATATGCTGCGTAATGTTCTGATTCCAGTACCTAGTAACAAATCGACTGACCACAAAGTACACTATGTTAAGTTTAAGCAGGAAACCGAACCACTGCAACCTGAAGTGTTATAGAAGAACTTAAATACTGTCTAATAAGGATGCGCGTCGTAAGACATGTCATTTATAGTGATAATCCTTGGTCACCACCACATACAGTATTTTAGCAGGTTGGCGAACAACCACATCCATAATTCGACTGTCACAGCGAGGTGTTGGCTCTTGTTTGCGTTCCCAATCGAGTCAACTATCAGGGAATCTACCAGGAAATCCAAATTTGACACTTTTTTTGACAGTTACTTTTTTTATGGCTTGATGCATTCTTCTGAATTCTTTTTTTAATCTGTCATTTTGTGTCATTGTCTTTTTATAGTTACACCCAGGTAAAGGTATCTAGCCTATCCACTAAAGGCTGACAACATGGTTATGTGATAATTATATTGTACTGTATGTCATATATTATTATTATCATTTTATGGAACGGGCACAGGATAATGCAAATTTCTGTCAAAATTACATATTCAATTAAATTTGTCAATGACCACTGACATGTAGTTTCCTATATCCACAGTGGTGGCCAAGAATTAGTTGTTGTGGCCCCCAGGCTTTGGAAAAGCCTCTCCATCGTTGTTAAGTCAGCAATCAGTGTGGATTTGGATATCTGTGAAATACATGTATGCTATGTAAATATATATATATATATGCTACGGCATATATATGTTCGGCAAACACTGAGACTTTAAGCCAAAAAAATTTACACATTGTTGTTTCGTGGTTATGAGGGAAAATATAAAAAAGTAAATGACCATAGAAACAGATGGTGTTGTGTACACCCTGTACGTGTATGATGATGGTACTGCTGGTTGCGTTTTTTTTTTCTTTTGCCAGTCTGATTCATTCATTCACCCGTAGCTCCAATATGGATACATTTTTTTAACCTCACAATTGGCCAATGTCCATGCTTGGGGCAGCCAGAGACCTTTGTACGCTCCTCAAATTTCAACTTTGGGCATCCGGTTGATGTGCTATTCCGGTGGGAGAAATCTGTCTTTCATTTTTGTGTTCTCATTCATGATCCTAATGTATCTTAATTTGATTTTGATGGATCTAAATTTGGGTAGAAATTAACTCAGCCCCAAAGGCAAGAAGAAAGTGATTTCAGAGTTTTTTGGGGCAACAGCAAAACACCTTGTCCTGACATTCACAGGGAAAGAGGTTGACTGACTTGAACTAGGTCCTGATCATTGGTGCCTGAAGATGACAATGTTTCAGTTCAGAATTGACCTGGGTGGAAATGTGAGACAAGCCCACTGTGTGTTCGTGGTGTAAAAAAAGCATTATTTGTTTTTACTGTTTTTATTGTCATCGTAATAGGTAACTAAAAATAAGCTCATACAGTGACAGGAAGTGTTTATATTTTTTATAATACCGTCTATGTGCAAGGCATATTTCTGTATTCGGTCATCATAAACCTAACACGTGGCTCATGTTGTGCATAATCCATGGCACCTGCATGTCCATTGTAGCTCTCCTTGACATCAGAGTTTTATGTCAGCTTTCCAAATGCAAATTTTAGCTGCTGTCTGATATTTTTTGGAAGCAATTAGTGTTTTATGGGGACACAAGTTGATAAATAAAATGAAAAATGACTTGAGCTGTAACAGATATCAGTGAGTTCAGGTTTTTGCAATGGGATTTGACTCCCACTGCAATTTAATTCATTGAATGAATTGAACCAGATGAATGAGATTTGGCTTTAAATACGAGAGTATATATAGATCCCTTGTTGATCAGAGACTGATGGATGCTGATGATCTGGACTGCTGTCGCCACTACAGCCCTCAGGCAGTAACACTGAGCAGGTGTTTCCTTCCTGTCTGCCTGCATCACTGGTTAGCTTTATTCAATGTCTGAGTACCGCAGATCAACACTCCTTTATCCTCTGAGCCATGGAGACAGTAAGCATGTGTGTGTGTGATTGCAAATTGGGCCTCTGTGTTTATGTTTGTGCGTGTGCATGTTTGTATTTGTATGTTTGGGTTAGCGTTGTTGGTTTTCTGAGGTTTATAACTCTTGGCCAACTAGCTTATCAAGCCAAGCAGGGAATGTCCTGAAACGTGACACCATGCAACAATTCACCAGCATTTACTTGTGCCAGACGCACACACACGTAGCTGCACACTCACACTGAGAAACATGCCCTCTGTGTGGCTGCATGGTGATAGGCTGCCTCACTCACACTCTGATCTACCCCCCATCTCTGTCAAGGGCTGTCTCTCGCTCTGTCTCTGTCTCTCTCTCCCTGACTGTGTGTGTGTGTATGCACGTTCATCCTCATTGGCCTCTCTGTTGGAGGTCTTCCAAATGAGGGCAGGGAATAACTAAGGGTCAGAGGTAAACAGGAAGTCAGGCGGTCTCTGCTGTGGGCGGAAGGGGAGGTCTCAGAGGAGGAGGAGGAGGGAGTTGTACTTGGATCAAGTCTGTTGGGAGCATGTGGGAATGTTGCCAGCTCAAACCAACCACAGTAGGTCTGAATTTAAAGTGTCCTCTTTTTATTCAGCTTTACTTTCCTTTTCCTTCTGTCCTCTGTGTTGCTTCCTTCTCTGGAGATTGAATGGATTTGAATTTTTTGTGTGTGTGGCAGCGTGTTACTGAGCTGTGAAGTTCCGATTTTTCTCTGTGTTTGTGTTGAAGTTAAAATGCTAGGCTTCTTGGCTGTGTCGTGGGGTAACCTTCCTGAACTCGGGTTAACCTTTGACTGTTGTAGAGAGGAAAGCCTGGAGGCTAGGCATGTCTCAGACTATAGAAATAGATAATTTGAAATCCACTTCCACATTAGCCTCAGCGTAGAGTCGAATAGTGGAAAGGGCATGAAGGAGTAATGACTTTGCCCTTGTGTTTACAACTGACACAGTGGTTGCCGTCTTATAATAAATGGAGTCTTGGCAACAAACAGCCTGAGAATCTTTGTCTTTCAATCCAACATCATAATATGGGCCAACATGTGACTGAAGCTAGCTGAGATTGGAAAGTTTGCCCTTTTTACAATTGGTCAACTTTTTGCAGTACTACAAATAAAGTATGACTTTGAAAGAACTTTTAACGGTCACACTGATGTTGTTGGCTTTCTAGTTACTGATTTGTAATCTCAGCAGGCAGGTTTTTGTTAGTAGGAAGTCATTAGCTAGTTGCCATAGATGCCAGTGTCAGTCAGGACTTTACTTGTTTGGAATATGCTTTTATGCCACAACATTCAGAATGTTTGCAAGCATTTTAAAACTTTAAAACTTTTGCCTTAATCATAGTGCAGACAAAAATAATCTTGGTATAATGTATATGTATATGTAGTGAATCTATGACTATTAAAATTAGGGTTCCGCGATATGTAGAAAAACTGCAATTTTTTTTGGATAATGTGAGAATGATGAGCCACACGGTAACAATATGTCCAAAATCACAGTGTGAAATATTGAATCCTCTCCGATTTTACCACCAGTACAAGAGCGTAAATTTAGACTCATTATGGTGCAAAAATTTAGAAATTAATTACAGGCAAAGTATGTCAATTACAAGATCATCAGTCTCCTAGGCTGTTGCTCGGATTCTAAAAGTCTTTATGAAAACTCACGCTTATTAGACTTCATTTTTTGCATACTGCCTAACCACGTTGGGAGTGTGTGCAAACAAAATGTGTAGTTTAGCATGTGTGTTCTGTGTGTCACATTAGGTGACACATTATGTTCACATTATGTACTCCAGCTCTGTTCATGTGTTTCTAGTTTTATTCCACGGTGTTCACCTTAATGTACATGGAAGTCGTTTGTTTTTCAGCCTTATGTGTGGTGTGTCGTACAAATGTTCAGTTGAATGTCGAGTTTATCCCAACATTCTGGCTAATGTGCAGGTTTCTTTCAGGGTTGGTGGAGTGAAATGTGGCTTGTGTCACGAGTGGCACCACACTGCTTGTGATCTCCTGGATGATCGTTGTCATTAACATGAGCAATTTAGTGACATGGAAGTATGAAAAATGAGTTGGCCAGCAAAACATCAGTCATTTATTTCGGACCGATGACCCCTTTTCAACATTTGGTAGCAAAGACCCGATTTTCTTAAGATTTTTGCCAGATTCTGCTTGGGAGTTCCTTGGGGCTACCCTGATTTCAAATCATAATTGCGATTGAATAATATAATCTGTATCTACAATCTCCCTTGTTCATATTTGTTTGCTCCTCGTCACATTTGATGCAGGTTTGATTTTTATCATTATATAATCGTTATGTGTGGGCTGCCTCATATTTTCAGCATCTGATAAGATTCGAAGTGTTGTAATGTGAAGAAAGCATTCATTTTGCCATTTACCTTCACTCTCGGATGGCTCTGACCTGGATGTTTTATGGCTTATTTGATCCCTTCTTTAAACAGTGAAATGCAATGGACATTTAACAAAGTAATTGAATTAATTCCCATCAATTTAAACATATTGACACAGGGTGACACATCTACTCAGTGTACATTTAGGGTGCATTTACAACTCGCATTAACATCTGATCTATATCTATTATCCGGATAAATAAAAAGCATTTTAACGCAAGATATACAGCAACAACATTGAGATTGGAATGTCTTCCGTTCTGTAGTCTGGCTTTCACTGTGATCAGATCTCTGCTGCACCTAGACGTGTGTAAGTAGTACATTTTGGACCTATTTGTGATATAAAACCTGCTGACAAGTTGAAAACTTCACCCCACCTCATCTTCCTGTCTATTATTATTTTGAATCAGTAGCTGCTACTTGCTATAAGTAGTAGCTATAAGTAATTTGAGTATTTTTTACACCTGAGCTGTTGCTGTTATTTGTTAGATCAGACGTTTGATTAATCTTGTCATATTGTTCTGTATGTGATGCTATCAATGCAGCCCATTATCATCAGATCAGTTGTAGCAGATCTGTCCAGTCAGGTCTGTGTCAGTGTGGTAACGTACAAAAAGCATCCTCCGTGCTCTTCAGAGCAGTAATACAGAGCAGAGTTTAGGATTTTTCTTTAAGATGGCAGATTACGTAAATTGCTGAGTTATGTAAGGACAGAGTGATGAGGACCAATCAAATAATAGCTTCAGAACTCTCCACACCCCTCCATCCTCTGCTTTCGCTTTAGTTTCACTTTTAATGTCAATTGTTTGTTCTACCTCTTTTGTCTGATTGTTTCCGCTTTGTCATTGCAGCTGTGTTAGTAACCTATTGTCAGGCTCGATTAATGCAACATGAAAGCTTTGTATTTGGGAACCACAAATGCACTTCAACTTTGAAGGAACTACAGTTGTTGGAGTTTTATCCACCTGGATTAATTGGATGGATCAGTTTAAAATAAATGAATTACAGCTTAAGACAAAGTGGTTCGATGAAATTCGGTCAAACCTCAAAACATCAACATGACATTGAGGTTAACAACTTATTTTATCATGTCTTATGGAAAACCATTACTGCCACGTGCCCAGCATGAGATAAGATTACACCTGTTGATAATATGAAAAGTCGCAAGCATCTTACCCATATTGAGTTTTTTTTCAGTAGTCAACATGAAGCCTCAGGCCCCAGTACACTTAATAATATGACGTTGAACTTTCAGGGCAAAGCATGACACGGTCATTCAGGCTGTTTATGTGTTCTTTGTCCATGGCTGCCAGAGCTAAGTTATGTCTTTTGTACTCCTGATACCTCCCCCTGGTGGTAATTGGTCCTTATATCACATGATTGTGTGTATGGCTAGTGAGGGGCCAGCTGGTAGAATGAAGGAACTAGAACAAAAGTCAAGTTATGGCCCCCTCAGATGTGTCACAAATGTGATTATTTTATTATTTATTATTTTCCCACTATTGTGACAAATTGTGTAAAAAATCAAACATGAGTAGAAATTGTGTGTGTGTGTGTGTGTGTGTGAGAGATTGCAAATTGGGTCTGTGTGTGTAAGTCAGTCAGCAGAGAGCTCACTAAATGAGGAGGTTAGAGCAAGTGTAAAGTGGCCAGCCCAAATGGAGGACACGCGCTATGGGAACAGACAGGCACAGTGAATTAGACACTGAGAGCTCACTTGTGGGAATGCAAAAGGGGAGAGTACATAAATTGGCAAAACATGCAACAAAATATCGATATGTGACTGAAAAAAAAAAAAAAAAAAGTTAGGGGGATTCAATTGTGTCAGAAATTATGCAATTATCATTCCAATCTGAATCTGCGCATGCCACACCCTTTCTGCATATTTTGTGGGGAAGGAAATTGCAGTAAGCGCTGACCCTCTTCGACCCTCTTCAACAACTACCCAGATACTGTTAAGCTCGGCACCAAAGGCAGTTAAACCTCAGCTTCATGTAACTGGCTTTCAGTAGTGTGAATTGTGGTCATTCCCGGCACTGTATAGGTTAAAATGTGGTTCAATGTGTTAAGTGTGAGTTTGTTTCCCTTATATTTGATTTCGGTTGAAATTTTTGATCCAGTATTCTCCTGGCTCCTCACCTGGTCAATTGTGGACCTGTGTAGTAATAATGCTCTCTGTTAGGCTAACAGAAGTCTCTCTCTACGTCACCGTGCTTGCCTTCAGTGCTGTACTTCTTGTCCCTGACTAAAATAATCATTAATGCCTTGATGCCATGTTTAATTGTTTGGGAAGCATGGCTGTTCATCGTGGCTCCTTTCATTTATCAGCTCTCATAGTTGTCTTGCCTCAAACAGGTCTGCTGCCAGAGGCCCATTTAGTGTGGGTCGACCTTTTTTTTCCATCTAGATTTGACAGTGGAATCTATGTATCAGAACATAGAGTCGGTATTGATCTGACTGTGGTTGCCGTTGGTGGTTATAAGTGTGTTTAAAACACAGAATCAGCTCTTATTGTCACTACACTAACACTTTTTCAAGAAAGGACAACTGAGGCAAACGTTTTGGTGAGGAGACTCATTACTAACGTTATGTGTTTGAATATATAAAGTTGTTTTGCATTTGCCTTGGTGGCTTGATGAGCAGCACCTCATTGTGGTGCACCCAAAGTACCTCTTGATTTCAAGGTCAGCCATTTCTGATTAGAGAGTCTGATGTGACTACATTGTTTTTATTTTGTTTTGAAAGTACCGTACTTTCCGGACTATAAAGCGCACCTAAATATAAGCCGCACTCACTGAATTTTAAAAAATTATTTATTTTGAACATAAATAAGCCGCACCTGTCTATAAGCCGCAGGTGCCTACATTGAAACAGATTAACTTTACACAGGCTTTAACGAAAGACAGCGCCTGTAACACGGCTTGTAACAAAACAGTAGCCTACGAAGAAAGTCATTGTCACTGTCTTCCTCCTCCTGCGCACTGAAACCACTGAAGTCAACTCGGTGTCGGAGTTGAATTGCTTCACCCGATGTTTTCTCAGGATAGTTTTCATTTTCGCTCTCGTCATTTTCATCTGGACGCAAATTCCCCGCTGAGCTCGTGCTGCCCTCTTCAACACGCAGCGGTCCAGCCTTTCGAAACCCGTTGATTATAGTGGATTTTTTGACAGTGCTCCACTCTGTCAGGATCCACTGGCAGACTTGACCATATATTAGCCGCTTCTTTGTTTAAGCCACGAGGTTCAAAGCGTGGGAAAAAAGTAGCGGCTTATAGTCCGGAAATTACGGTACTATTGCTCATTCAAGGGAAAGAAATTGGGTTGCTGCAGCAGATTTTACTTTTTTTAATTGACAACAAATATAAGTGGTTTACTATCAGAAATTTAGTCATTTTATGACTTCAGTTTTGTTAATTTGTTAATCATGAAAGTATTTATAGGCTAAACAAATGTTTGCTGGCAGCATCTTTAAAATTTTAAGGATTTGTTTGCTTTTCTGAGGTTGATATAATTGCAAATAAACATTCTGGATTTTCATGGCTGCCGGTCAGACAAAATAAACAAATTCAAGTTATTACTTTGGGCTTCTGTAAATTATGGAAAATGTACACCCAGTAATGCAGCACAAGGGGCCAGCGCATGATCCAAACTAAAAGTTTTAATTTTCTCTATTTATATTCGTCGTGATATGGCTCTGAGCTGAACTAAAAGTCGGTGCAATAATTTAATACTTTGACTTTATAGCCAATAACAGTAGTAGTGGATTGTTGATTTTCTGAAATGGGAGTGTGTAGTATGTAATAGATCAAAAGCTTCTCATCCCTCGTTTCATCCCCAGCTGTGGAGTCTGAAGCACCAGTGGGTGTTTGTGTCATTTGAAGCGTGTCAGCACATTGGTAGCTCTCCACTCTCATTTTCCTAATAGTGAGTGTGTGGGCTCTCCCACAGTGGTGCAAGCACGAAATGAGTGCAGTTCTGTACTAATACAGGCCCCTTTGATGAGTAAGCAATGGAGTGTTCAAATACAGACACCTGTGTCTCGACAGCCAACCTACCTCTACACACGCACACACACTGACTCATTCGCTTCCTTTCACCAGAATTGCTACTCCCCTCCCCTCTCTTTCCCCTGCCCTCCCTCTCTGTCTATAGAGGAAGCCACTCCCCTTCGTACCGAGCCGCCAGATTCTTTTGCATATTAACTGTTAAGTCACCAATGAGCTTTAGCTTCAGGCAATGTGCCAATTAAAACGTGTTGATGTCTTATCCATTATTTTGCTCTTGTTTGGACACGAAATTCGAGCAATGGAAAATGTTTCTCTTGGAGATGTATATCACAGCTAAAACCCTTCTTATTATTGGTTTCATTTTATGATCTCTGTTGTCTTTGTTACACATCAGTCAAGTATAATATTAAATGGTATTAAATACGATTGGGCAGTGTTTACATCATCAATTTCTAGTAGTCTGTGCTGTTGCAAAGGAGAGGTTACATTAATGAAGGGAATGATGTTATTGTCATTTTATTTGTTTGTTTTAGCAGTATAGGATCGAGTCCTTTATGATCTGTTGTTCTGTCCATGTGTGGAGTCAAAGCTAAACCGAGTGGCTGTGCTCTGATCGGCATAATTCAAATTTTGTTTAGCTTGGAGAAAGACTGTTGTGTCCGAGCGAATGCACGTGGGTTGTTGATCCCCCTCCTCTTCTACGGTCCAAACTCCAAGGCTGGGCCGGCAGGTGGATTTGATGGCTGTGCCTGTATACACTTGAAAAGGACAGACGGGATGTGTTGAAGTTGTGAGTCACTGTTGTCCTTGAAAGAGGTGTAAGTCTTTAAATTGTCAATCTGCTGATGAACCACAGAGAGACAGTGCTAAACCCCCATGATAGTTATCACATACTAACTGTATTGCTGTGTTTTGGTTGTATATGTGTGCACATTCGCACGCACACACCACCCACATACTGTGCTTACACAGTTCACTAATCATTGTGACAACATTTTTTTTTTTTTTTTTTAAAGATCCAAGATATCGGGTGTGTTTTTAATTGAAAAACAGATATATCAGATCTTTTTTTTTTCAGATGGGAATGGTGGATGTTTTAGGTTTGTCAATTTATCGCATATTGACATATTTTTGAAGATTCTTGTGGGAGATCTACATGTGGGAGGACATCTTGCAAGATGCTCGACAGCACGTACTCATATTTGCTCAACAGAGTCAGAAATTCTTGGGGTAATAGAATGAGGGGTTTAGAATGACACTTTGGCCTTTTTGGATGTTTGAATGCTTCCTAAAATGTAAATATATGTTCTTGGAAGATTACAGTCAAGTATAAAACTGAACTCCCCTGAAGTGACTAGTTGCTTTTATTTGAGTAGGAACTTTTTTGTCCTTTTGCCCATGGCTGGATTCAGGGTGTGCTGGAGTGGTCCACAGCTACTGAGGGCTGATGGCTGTATGCATTCCACTAAGGGTGCATTAGGACCATACTTTGCCGTGGAAACTGTGTACCTCTTTATCTCTCTGTGTCCTTTTTTTTCTTCTTCTCCTGATCGACAGGCGTATGGGTAAACATGTTCATTTTCTGATTGCATCGATGTTAAAAATAGGATCAAAGGGCAACACTTTCCACAAAAAAGGTTAAAGGTTCTCTTGTTCTGTATTTTTGAGAGAGGGGCTGCTTAGTGACTGGTTCCACGGAGTGCAGCTGCTTGAGGGTGAAGCAAAATGACGGCCAGACAAGAGTGAGCATGATCTGCTGATTTTCTACTGTAACTAGTTTGGAAAACTGATTAGGTGACGGAGTGTAACTTGGACTTTAAAGCTGACCCAGCTGTGCCCTGTGTCTGGCTTCAGTCCAGTGTGTGTCTCCATATAATTCCCAATACCATGTGCCAGTCAGTGCACATGGCCCTTGCATCATAGTGTCATTAGTCCCCCGACAGGCCTGCTTGCTCTCGCAGGATCCCTTCTGGCAGACAGTGAGAGCTGTATCCCGGTTCGCAATTGGAATTTATGTCGGCGATCTCACAGGGTCATAAGTTAGAAGCAGCCCATTACGCCTGACTGAATTCAATATCGGGAATATACTTCAAACTTTGGGGATGATACTTTTCTGTCAATAGATCGCATTGGCATTTGCCGTAACCTACATGCGGACAATGTGTAGTGTGGAGAAATCTGGCACTTTCAGGGTTAAGTTGTGAAAGTTAATGTAATAACTGCTAGCACCATCTGCTGGCCTACTTCCGCACATAGAGCTAAAGAGAGAGAGTGAAAGAGAGAGGGAGCAACTGGCTGAGAGGGAGGGAGAGAGAGAGAGAGAGAGGAGAGTCTGGGTTTTAACGACATCTCTAATATTCATGCTGATGCATTTTGCTGCTTTGTGCTTTCATTTTCTGCCACTCTGCCTGCTAGAGTCTTTCGCTCGCTATACTCACCCCAGCCAGGGAGAGGGGAGGGCAGCAAGGGAGACCAAGGAAAAAGGAAAACAAGTGGGGAAAAGGAGGAAAAAAAAAACCAACTGGTCAAACAAGCTAGCAAGCTATCACAAAAGCCTTTTGTGTGTCAAAGGAGTAAACCTACCTTACCCTGGCTTATGAAGAAGACGAAAGGAGGCATTAAAGGAGAGAGCAAAGCAGAAAGCGCAAGAAGGAAGGAAAAATAAAGGGAGGCAGGAGGCTCACTAAGGCACAGACAGAGCACGCGGAACGCAGGCGGAAAGAGGAATCAATGAGAGGGGAAGAGAGAGGAGGCAGCGGAAGGCAACTCTAACACACGCACAGAGAGAGAGAGAGAGAGAGAGGTGGAGAGAGAGGGAGCCTTGGGTGAAGCTGGACGGCGGAAAGCAGGACACAGCAGCAGAATGAGAGCTTCCTGGACTGCCACGCACCTCCTCTACCGCCCACAGCGCTGCTCCCTCATCACCCTGTGAAGAGACGAGCGAGGGTGAGAGAGAAAGAGAGGGAGAGAGTGTGAAAGTGCTCCCATGTGCTCCTCTTGAGCCCTGCCCGCTGGGGGAGGAGGAGACGGACGACTCCAACGTTCTCTCGCTGCCTGAGCCGAAGAGCTGACCGG
>OMNV01009366.1:101887-135519 GCA_900303265.1 Brotula barbata | reverse complement strand
GCAAGTACTGCTGGAACTTTTTGTCTTTATAGTAGAACTTATACTTAACTTCAAAAACATAGCTTTGTCGGAGATAGGGTGTACAGACCTCCAGACTGTGAATGTTTTACTGTGGTCGATTTTTGGCCTGAACCCAAAGAAATTTTGCCCTCTCGCACATAGTAAACATAGTGCAGAGTGAAAAACCTGTGTGTGTGTAAAATACAGGTTGAAGGAAATCTAATAAAGCCTGCAATGCACGTACAGCATGTCAAGTGCAAGAAAGATCCTGAAGCCGGGAAGATGTAAAAATTGTATAAATAAATCATACAATTTATACAATTCAAATTATACGGTACAACCTAAATATTACTTAAATCTGTTGGTTGGGTCGCAGTCACTATAACAAACAATGTAACAAAAGAGTTACATAATTACACAAATAGCTTCAAAAAGAGTGTGAGCTTCATTTGACCTGAATTGTTAGCTTGGGGTTTTTTCGACAACAAAAACGGGTGGCGGGTCTACTGAGGTCGATTAGAGGGTAATCTGGAGAAAGATGTCATAGCCTCTTCATGCGGGAGTGAGATCAAAAAAGTCCTTCCTGCACAGACTTCTAGTTGCAAACTAATACAAGATGATGTCTGATTAGTACACCACTGGATGTGCAGGCTGGAGAATATTCTTTTAATTTATTTATTTATTGGACGTGTCACTTTAAGACAGACAGTGTATGACGTATGACTGCTTTCCACAGAAGTAAAATCAAAAACATCTGAAGAATTGGCCTTGATACATATTTCTGTTGGGGATCTCATTGATAAGTTGCATGTGCGACCGTGCACGTCATCCTCATACACAGCAAATCAGTTTAACATTTGGACTGAGCACATAGGTGTTTGGAGTCATTTCAGTAGATTATACTGATAGGCTGATGTTCCAGCTGTTACACATTTGGGGGTGGAGGCATTTGGAGGCGTAGGTTAAGGATTGTGAGAGAATTGCATGTTTGTTATAGCAGTAAGCAGCGCTGTGCAGCAGGGAGCGGTGACCTCCTGCAGCTGCTTGATGATGATCTTTGTGCTGCGGATGTCAGGATGATCTGCAATTAGCTTAGGTTAGTTAGCATTTTATCAGTAATGGAGGTTGCTCTCAATGCGTGGTCATGTTGAAGGCCTGCAGGTCCTGTTGTCCATAAAAAGCACAAAAACTACAATTCGTCTCCAGCCTCTACATAGTGAAGCGAGCATGCAATAATTTTCCAGCTCAGCCCACTGGGCGGTGAGCAGACATTTATTGTACAGTCATCATGTGTAATAAATGCTTGAGTCATCCTGAGGTTGAGGTGGTTCTGAGATCTAGTGTTGGATCAATACCAAAATATTGTCTTTGGACTTTGGTACCTCAGTATCAATGCTGACATGCTGCATACTGTATGTGTGCATCTCACTGTCTCATTACACAGCTTTGTAATCGCTCCCTGGTATGTCACATTTTCAGTCAAACTGCTCTACAAGTTTTTGAAACCATTTTCTCCATTAATGCCCTGCTGAGTTATTACACTTTCATTTTCTTTTCTTTTTTTCTTTTCATTTTTTTTTCTTTTTTCTTTTCATTTTCTTTTCTTTCGTTATTTTCATTTTCTTTTTTTCTTTATTTTCATTTTCTTTATCTGGTGACTGCTGCCTTTTGTGTTCTCTCTTTTCTATGTGTGAAAGAAGGATTCATCAAAATTAGTTATTACAGCTATAGAAATAGTTATTCTATTATGATATATTAAATCAGTTTAACCCATGTGTAAGAAAAACTCAATAATATACTAATGTTCTGTTTATATAAGAGTTCTGGTCAAAATCTTTCCATTTTTTTCCATCCGCCCCCAGACATGAATGAGAGGTTATGTGTTCCATCCCGCTGAAGGCCTGTGTCGCCTTGACCTGTGCATCCCTGCAGTCTGTCTGTGAGCATGTATCGCAGGAACGGGCTCTCAGATGGCACAAGCATCAATTCAGTCACCTCTGAGGTAAGACCCACTTACACTCTTCAGTGATTCAGTACATGAGCTGACAGCCCCACCTTGGGATGTGACTGTCAGTCCTCCATGTGACCATTGTACCAATGACTTTGTTTACGCAGTCTTACGTCTAGATTGTTAAAGGTTGCCCTGAGGGTGGCACCGTTGGAAAGGCCATGTGTCATTCAAAATAAAAATGTTGATCTGCTTGAGTCGAGTCAGGTTTATTTGTTAAGCCCAATGTCACATTCAGTATCTCAAAGGGCTTTACAAGCTCACGCAGCAAACGAATCCTTACACAACCCAATGTTCATTAGGAAAGGACGAGGGAAAACTCTGCATAAAAAGCTGAACATGTAAGGTAGAAAGGAAGAAAGCTCTGGAGAGATAATTCGAAGAGATAAACAAGTAGGAGTCAAGATGAAGAAATAGGAGGTGGAGGTGGGAGCATCCATGTGTCAAATGCTGAAGGGGCTTTGGTCAGATCACCATCGCCAGCTCTAGAGACCTGGATGCTCCCATTGCCTCTGGTCTGAAGAGTGAACAAAAGCAAAGGTCAGAGGGTCAACAAACATGTTCGGATTCATCCTCTAGCTTTTGGTTTGATTTTGGTTTGGCTCAAAACCCGAAAACAACTTACAACTTCTCTTTGTCTTGTCTGTAAATAACTGTAAGTAGCTTTTATAAAGTCATATCCTATAGCCTTTGGCTTCAAATATAAATGTTTTTTTCAGGGTTTGGGCCAAAGTAATGTACAGTTTATCCAGACATGTTTTGATCGTGGTATCTGTACTGAAAACTTTATACACATATTGATTTATGTGAATGTATGAATTTTTACAGTACAGAAGTAGAACTGTATTTTGTCATTACTCAATTTGTTATAAACAAAACAAAGTAAATGGAGTGCCACGGGGGCTGACTTGGTAATGTGCGTGACACATGAGCATCTGAGGTTTGATTCTGACCTTTGCCCTTTGCTGCATGTCTCTCTCTCATCTATTATCTATTATCTATTAAAATAAAGCAGAAATTCCAAATAAAATCTTTAAAAATGTTATTTTCATCATTTAATCTTTTGTTGGTTTGTAACTTCCACTAAGATAATGTTAGAGTATAGTTGGTCTTATCTAATGTACACTCAGATTATTTGCATTCCATATTCTAGGATCTTTTATTATGTTTGATCACTCGTATTTTGTAAATGGGTATTATATCTGTTAAAGCTTTATTTGTACAGCTTTATTTACACTGACTGTTTAAAAGTGAGGTTGACATATACAGTATGTGCAATGAATACAAATCATCAGAATTTTTATTCAGTATTTTTATGCTGTAATTTTGTTTGAATTGGTTCATCCACACTAAAAGTCACCAGGTTCCTTATGGAAAGCCAACAGTATTCATGTTCCTAATACAAATTTTTACAGAATTTTTTGACTGAGCCTGATTTTTTTCTTCATTTTATTTGGCTGTATATTTAAGAGGATACAAATAGTTAACAATTTTGATTGACACCCCTGCATTCTATTGCTTTTGCCATGGTCAACAGTTCTGTTTTAGAGAGAATAATTGTCTCACTGACTGTCTGTCTGTCCAAAACTGATGGTATTTGTCTCTGTGTGCAGGCCAGCAGCAGCTCTGACTCTCTGGATGGACCGTGTGTGGAATACGCTAAGAGCTACGATGCCGTTGTCTTTGACGTACTGAAGGTGACACCGGAGGAATTTGCTGTGAGTATCTTATTATGCATTTCTGTAGTGTCGTAGAACAACCAACACACATTGAAGCAAATTCTACAAAACCTATACAGCAAATGAACGTTCACTGTCTTCCTTGAAGATGCAGTAAATGCTGCACAGTTACTGTTACAGTAACTGTTGTCCTGAGTCATGACTAATGAATTTTGATACTAACTAGAGGGGATCATTTCTACCTCTAACAGTCTAATAAAGTCAGAGTTATCTATTAGAGAGGTACTTGCTGTATCTGGGTGGAAATGGTTTAATGGCTGAAACTTGTCTACACTTACTGCATTTATCATATTACTAATACAGCTAGGGTTTTACAATGGTGAGATTAAGAGTCTGAGTCACAGATGTTTGACAGTCATGAAAGGGAGCCGTCCACAATAAGCTGGTAAAATGAATAGTTAAAGACAAGAAAAAGCTTACATGGTCTGAATAGTCAGAGCTCGGTTCAAACAGCCGAGATCATTGCACATGCAGACAAAAAGCAGCCCAAGAGGTCGAGCATAGAACAGCGGATTCACAATGGCAAAAAAGGATGGTACAGGACCTGCTGCTTATCTAATTATTGGGTGATCAATGCCAGTGTTACTTAAATTAAAATTAATAACTTAAATGAAACCATTGCATATATACAAGACTGTATATGTAGACATTTGTTTACTTGTAATAATGAGGCTTTTGGGTCACCCCCTGTGGCTCAGCATGTGGAGAGCATACCACACTACCAGAGTGGTGCAGGCTTGATTCTGACCTTCACCCTTTGCATGTCACTCTCACTGTGTCTGCTATGTTTGTCTCCCTGTTATGCCTATCAAAAAAGACAAAGTAGAAATGCCAAAAAACAAAGAAAAAAGAAACGGCCTTCGTACTGAGTTGAGTTTGGAGAAAAATGATATTGGTCTGAATGGTGAGTATTAAATAGGCCTACACAGTGGAAGGGAAGAAAAGTCTCTTGGAAGTCATGTATAATTGTTTGACAATAGGTCAACCGTCCAATTGATGGGACTTCTACTGAGAGCAGGCCACCATCAGTAGATTTCACTCCCACAGAGGAGCTGCTTTGTGTGTGTATATAAGAATGTGCCAGAGGCAAAAACCCCAAAAAAATAACAAAAAGAAAAGCCCATAAAGCACACAGTGTGTGCAACTTTTAGTCCGTGACTGTGCTTTGTAATGTTCTCAATGTGGGGTCTCAGCGATCTGCATAGATAACAGATCTCATCGCTCAAGAATCTGTAACTCTTGTATGGATGCTGGTCAGACTGAGCCAAGGGTTCTGACTGGTCCCTAAGCACCCACTCCTATAGGAAAGACCTCCATCTTATCACAGCTCCCTCATCCACAACCCTCTCGGTGAGAGGACACCGTGATTAAAAAAGAATGAGACATGCATTCTTGTCTTTTTAGAACCTTTCTCCCAATTGATTTTTTATAACCTATCTCCTCATTGATTTTTTTTTTTAAATAAATTGTCTTCTAATTGATTCAGTTACAATAAAAGTAAGATATGGATTTAATGTTTTGGCTTCCATATATTGGGATGTTTTGTAATTCAGCTCAATTCAGAATACTCTTCTTGGTAATAGTGCTGCTTGATGACCCTGAAGGGGTGAATCATTGCTGAGGCCTTTCAGGTAACCACAATTTTCTTTCAGGCTAAAAGTTGATCGCTAAAAATACTGTAAACTATATGTGTGTGTTTGATATGTGCGGCAAGCTGTAGGACAGCTGAGGATGACACTCCATGTGTGCAGTGCAGGAAATTGACACACATAAGACGTCCTATTGTTATGTGGGGTGTAAACCATGTGCACTCTGGCTAGTGTTCAGTCCAACTTCATTAAGTTTATAGTTATATGAAGGTCCACATGATATTTCTATATTCTCTGCTATCTAAGTAACAATTTAACAAACCTTGTGAGTATTAAGTGTTTATAGTTTCTGAAATTATTGCCTTTACTTTCTTTAAGAATCACTCTACTTATTTCAGAAATATATACTTTTACTTTTGTCAAAACAGGTTCATTAGTCACTGCAAAATAAATTCTAAAATGGGTACTGGTGTTTGAATGTGGGCACTACCTAGTGTTGCACACAAGGGGGCAACCAAGAGCCCTGCTGATCTCTAAAGCCTGGCAAAGTGTTCTTTTGTGTTTCAAATAGTTGGAACTCAGTGATTCCGATCTGATGCATCACTTTGAGTTCATATTGTTATTGGAGCAAGTTATTATTATTATTGGAGAATAACTTTTATGTTGTGTAATCGGGACGCAGGGGGATCTTCATGTCATAATGAGATATCACGTATCATGAGGCATAAATGCCGCAGTGAAGAGCATGAAATGATTTTACTTTAACTACTGAAGCAATTATAATCTTTTTTTTTATGTTTAATGAAACTTAACATCGGCAGTTTAATGACAAGTATTTTATCAAAAGGACAAACTTTGCTTGTAATGAAATCATTTTGGAATGAGCTATCTCTTTTACTTAACTTTGACTCAAGATCCACTGATGTATACAATAACTTCCACACACTGTACACTGACAGGTAGTGTGGCTTTGTGTTTTAGAGCCAAATCACCCTGATGGATGCGCCGGTGTTCAAAGCCATACAGCCAGAGGTAAGAGTTTCACCCGACTGTTTGAAGATGGAACACCATCTCATTATCAGAATAATACAAACTGTTGTTTTTGTTGTTGTTTTCTCAGCTCGATCTTTAGTTTCTTATAACATCCTGACTTTTTTCAAATGCTTTACCTGATTCAATAGTTTCCTCCCTGTATCATTTTCTTGTGTCATGGTAGATGTATGGCAGGTAATCTGGATTCCTTTATAGACTCAGCGATCTTGCCCTCACCATATGATCCCAGGTCATTCTCCATCTTAAACGCATCACACTTAAGAGGGAGAACTGTGATATCCTTCACAGCTGTTGCCCCTCAGCTGAACCCAAACTGGCTGTGGTATTGATCGCTCAGTTTATCCGTGACGTCCCACCCGCTGCTCTGTACACGTGCCGTTGCAATATGGACAGACATGGCAGTGGCACTTGTTGATGATGTCGATAATGACAAAAAAGTACAGGGCTTCTCCAGGACATGGTGTAATCTTCAGTGCACCGGAGGACAGTAGTCTTTAATTTTTCCAAACAATTACTGTTGTATACCTACAACTATTTTTCCTCACAGGAGTGTCGGAGCACAGAATAACAATGATGAATCTACAGTGATTGGTGATTGTGTCCAAATCGTCTTCACTCTCTCAGGTCTCGTGTCTGTGTGTCATTATGTCTTATACTCGTGTTGAGTAGAACAAACTCTGTATCAGCGCTGACCGTGTGGCTTGTTGCCAGAAAAGGTGTAGTCCAGCTGTTTGAAGCTTGTGCCTGGTTGGGCCTGGTTCTGTGCTTCTGATCAACTATTGGTATAAATTTTAATGATCACTATAAACAGGTTAGAAAAACTGATAGCTTAACAAGGACTCTCCACTGATGGATGCATTATATACTGTATCTGTGGCATCACTTTGATACTCTCCTTGCTCAGCGACGATCCCTGTCTGCAGCCACGAGAGCTAGTGCCCCCTGGTGGAGGAGGGACTGTCTTTAGTGATGAATCAAGACCTTTCCTTAGCCTTGGAATAATTCTTCACAGTCCTGCCTGGACAGAGAGGAAGAGCAGTAAACAGAGCTGGAGGTCTGCTCTACTATGAACGAGGCTCATAGAAACGACTAGAACCTCATCCACAAAAGCCACACTTACATAAATACTGACATAAACCACCCAAAGGTCACTTTTTGTACTGACAGATTTTGGGTGTTTCAATTGAGTGTGAAATAATGATACAAATAGTTGTTGGTTGTTGCAATGACATTTTTCCACACAAGAACAATATTCAAAGTGAATGTTCCAGATTTATTATTGCAACTCTCCTGATAAACGGTTTTCAATTTGCACAAATCAATAACAAAACATCATTCATTCCATTACTTTCATCAGTTGTCTACAATTCCCTCTGGATAACATCTATCTCTCTCTCTTTTAGTCACAAGGGGCTCTCAGTTACTTTTGGAAATCACTCAGATGTGATGATGATGATGATGAACCTGGTCTGTTTGGTTGACAGGAGCTGGCTTGCTGTGGATGGAATGGGAAGGAGAAACACAGTTTGGCTCCCAATGTGGTTGCATTCACACGCAGGTTCAACCAGGTATTTTGTTTTGTCTGTCTGTTAGATTATATCTGTTTAAATGCTGTTTTATTTTCTACAACACTACGTCCTGGCTTATCACTTCTGAACAGTGACGTAAAGAATGGATTGTAGATTTTTTTTTAAAGTAAGAATAATTTGTAAGAATCATTGCCTGAGTGTATAAAAACAAAGCATTATAAAATAAAACACTGTGAATGTTGATTTGAACCTTTTTATATGTTTGTATGTTTCAGGTGAGCTTCTGGCTTGTCAGAGAAATTTTAACTGCCCAGACTCTGAAAATCCGAGCGGAAATACTCAGCCATTTTGTCAAAATAGCAAAGGTGAGTTACAGGTGTTTGAATTTCACGAATATGAAAAACATTTCTCAGACTAACTTATTTAAAAGAGAAACATTCACAAGAGAAACGCTGCTTAGTCAGTGGATGAAAGAGAATTTATAAAAATCTATTGATTTTAATATTAGGCACTGCGGGCATTCACAGGCTTTTTCTGACACAAGTTGAAGTCAGATATAGTAAGAGGTGTTCGAGAATACTTGAAATCTTGCCACTTTTGGTGTGTTTAAATATGTATAATATTACAACATCCTGTTGCTGTGTTCTAAAGCTCTTAAATTGTTTCCACAATTCCCTCACTTTCTTTACATCATATCCTCACCTACTAAAGAAAGATGAAAGATGTTAGGACAGAGGAATGATGACAATGTCGCTGCGCAGTTGTTATTTGATGCAATGTCACTTGCTAATGACCCCACCACAGCTGGGCCAGCTGTCCGAGCTGCTCTGTACTGCTGTTTTTATTTCATATGTGAAAAAAAATGCTTCCGCCCTCAAATGGCCCGGTGTCCGATAGTTCACTCATGTGGGATAAATTTATTACATAGAAATTAAATAGCAATGTTGGAAACTAACGTGAAAATAACACTTGAGACATTTTGAAATAAAAGAATCTCAAATCCACAGAGATGAGGTCAAAGTCCTGACGTTAGTCAACACAAGTTCTGAGTTCCAGAGAAAGGGAGGGATGAGCTCGCAGCATTCTGCTGAGATGTGGTAGTCGTGGGACCGACGCATGGTGACGTAAAAAACAGTGAAATATGTCCAGATGAAAGAACACAGCAGAGAAAACCGACTTAACTTTACTTGCAAATCCACTGTAGACTTGATTTATCATAGCTTAGAGGAAAATTCACCTTGGAGAAGCAGATGTAACTTTGTGGTGCTCACTGAATATGTAAACAGATTCACACATCAACATGGCATCAAAGATCGATTTACACTGCCAAAAGCTATGATAGTGTGCTTTTTTATTTTATGGCTCTCTACAGAAACCCCAATACACAACCCATCTGGAGCAGCACATACTTTATTTCAATATATAAGGTGTAATGGAAAACTCTCGTTGTCTTGTTGTCCTGTCAGGGAATAGTAGCTAATGTGGAAGTGGTCTGCTGCAAACAAGGCTCCATTATTATTCCTAACCCAGACTATTACGGTTGCACTGATATGTATAAAGTATTTGTGTCCTTGCATTTAATTCCAATAGTCCACCTTGAAACTGTTTATAACATCTTTTGCCGTCCGTACATGTATCACTTTAGTTTGAGCTGAGTACTTTTGCAAATACCTTGGAAAACTTCCTGGAACTCTATTATTGAGTTCTTTTTGGAATTATGAGGAATAATTACACCGCACTGATGCATCAAGCAGACTATTGTTTTTTTGTTTTTTTTTAAATAGTCCAACAGGCATTTTAAGATGAACTTCAGTCTCACTGTGCAACGGTTTCACCATCAGTCACTGAATGAAACTTAGTTGAAAATCCAGGAGGAAAGACAAGAAAAGCCAAGCGCAAAAACATGTGGAGTGGATTGATTAAGTGCAAAAAGATAAATATGACCTTTTTGATAAATAACAGCAGAAAACAAATTGGAACTTTGAAAGAAAAGAACACCATCCCTATTGTCAAACAGGGAGGAGGATCAGTGTAAAGGCATTTTGGAGTGAAATGCTAGAAAGATTGAGAATGTGTAAGACTGGAAACAAAACATGGACTTGGATTGGATGTGAGCACTGTAAGTCACCTGGCCGTCACTATTGTTAGAAAAGAGTTGTGTTTTTTGAGGAAGAGTTCATTGGTTTGACATTTCCGGCATTGTATCAGTTGTTGGTTTCTTAAACTGAAAAATGTTCATTTACATTTATGCATTTGTCACACAACAGAAACAGTTTAGAACAGCACGAAAAACAAATGATGGAGGAGAAAATAAGTTCCAGTTCCACTGCATGTGCTATATGTGACAAGAGCATCCAAAATCCTGAAAGTTCTCAAATCTCTTTTCAGAAACTGTTGGAGCTGAACAACCTTCATTCGTTGGTGTCGGTGGTATCGGCTCTGCAAAGTGCTCCCATCTTCAGACTGAGCAAAACCTGGGCGGTAAGACTGCTCTTGATTTTGCCTTGAATTACTCATTTGATTTATTTGTTTATGTATTTTTAATTAATTCCACAGGGACATAGTAATCAACATTACTGTGAATATGCCAGAACCGGCCAAAAGGCTAGTTTTCATCTGTAGTCCCTGGCAAGGTGTAAAGTTGGCAACCAAAAATTAAAAAAAACAATTTTTTAATTTAAAACATTAGTCATAGTGTAAAACATAAACAATAAATGATCAACATATATAGGAATAAGCAGAGCACAGACATGAGCAGCAATCACAGCAGAGCAAAGTATGATTCAACAAAGTAACAACAACCAGACACAAAACATCTTCATGTAAGAACAGCTTCACGAAAGCAGATATAAACAATGACTAATGTGAGCAAGGACAGACATAGGCAACCGGACAACAGTATCACTAAGGAGCGCCAAGCAAAAAGACAGTGTAGCAGCATACAAGTAACTTATTGAAAGACATTAGTTAGCTGATAAAGGTACCCAAACTAATGCTGACAGATTTGGTGGCTTGCAAGCCGTGTTCTTAGTTGTCTAGAGGACGATCTGTAAGAGGTAAGATCTCTGATGTGGACCGGTACAGCATTCCATTCATGTGCTGCTTTAATTGAAAAGGCAGACTGACTGAAAGCACAGTTTCTCAATGGGATCATTCAGTTTCCTCTTGTGGCTTCTCTTGTAATCTGATTTTTTATGTGATTATGCAAATAAGAGATACTGTATATCTGCACGTTTGACCATATTTTTCCAGCACAGAAGATTAGAATTTCCCAGCATGTTACAGTGGTGAAAACTATTATGTTTTATGCAGTTCCCAAGTTACTTAAATAGATAATCTAATGGTTATGAAGTAATAATTGAACAGGTCGATCCTGAATCCAGCCTTTGAATATATAGAGGGAGAAAATGGAAGGCACAGGCTGACAAACACAGATGAGAGATGTCGTGTGTAAAATATTCCTCATGTGTAAAATATGAAATATTCCTGTTCTCTCATATCATTGTGTCCTGGATCTTCCACAAACAAAAACAGAAAAAGCAATATTTATTTTAGATATAAAGGTGTTTTCCAATTATTGTTGAATCACATTACTCAGAGTCCTCGGGAAAGTCAAGGCCAAGGTGCTGAAAAGGAGACTGCATCTGATTAGCATATGAGCAGTGTGTAGGCGAGTGTGATGCAATCAGGATGAAGATCGGCAACTCCGAATCTGAGGTCACGGCTCTCTCACGTAAAAAGTTGGCTTGCCCCCTTTCGGTGAGGGGGCTACTTCCACAGGTGGAGGAGTTTAGGCATCTCAGGGTCTTATTCACGAATGAGTATAAAAGGAATTGGGAGACTGATCATCAATTAGGTCCAGCGGCTGCAGTAATGTGGGCATTGTATGGGATCATGATAGTGAAGAAGGAGCTGAGCCACGAGACAAAGCTCTCAAATTACCGGTCGGTCTTTGTTCCCACCCTCATCTATGGTCGTGAGATATGCAAGATCGCGGATACAAGCGGCTGAAACGCGGTTTCTCCATATGGTGCCGGGGCTCACTCTCCTTGAGTGAGGACCTCAAAGCACAGCCGCTGCTCCTCCACATAGAGAGTAGTCAGTTGATGTGGTTTGGATGACCCCTGGATGTCTCCCTTTGGATTTCTATGTGGCATGTCCATCTGGGAGGAGACCCTGGGGCAGACCCAGGACACGCTGGAGAGATCACATCTGTCGAACGGCTTGCGAACGTCTAGGGATCCCGTAGAAAAGTCTAGAAGAAGTTCCTGGGGGAAAGGAACATCTGGGCGGCTCTGTTGGCCACGATGTCACTGCGACCTTGACCAGGAATAAGTTGTTTAGAAAATGGTAGATGGATGAACGAACTTACAAACTTGAGCGTGTTGGTGATTTTTCTGTGAGTGTGTGTTATGCTGGGATCAAAAGTGAACTTCAAGCAGTAAAAATCTCAGGTCTCACACAGTTGTTCAGGATTCACAATAGCGCTCTGCTGCAGTGGAAAAATAAAAGATAAAATGGATTCAAGGTCCAAATCTGAATTATGCAGGCACCGTTTTTGAGTGGAAAATCCACCCACCACATACCTGAATTATACATGCACGTCCATGGGGAAAGGAGAGTCCACTCTGGTCTGTGTGACAACGTTAATGCTGTCATTTGCTTCCATCAGTTGATCTATTTCCATACTAGTGTTCAGGATCTTCCAACATAGCCTATAGATCATAACTTTTACATAGAAAATGTGGTATGCAACTTTCATGCACTCTTTTGTAGGTACTCAACAGTTAGAAATGAGGGAACTCTAAAATGCCTGTGTCCCATTATAAATATAATCAAGGCTCAACTCATCGGAGAGCTGTTAAGTCCATAAGTAAGTCAGAGGTTCACAATTTTGGTATTAATTTGTCAACGTTGATTTGTATCTCAGCTCTGATTGTAGGCCTGTGAGTGATGTAATATCTAGTTAGTTTTGAATGGGAAAGGAGAGAGAAACCAGACATGTTGGATCTTTTCTCTGTTGCAGCTGATCAGTCGGAAAGACAAGGCAACCTTTGAGAAGCTCAACTATCTGACTTCCAAGGAGGAGAACTACACTCGCATGAGAGAATACATCCGCTCCCTGAAGATGGTGCCGTGTATTCCGTACCTTGGTAAGTCCTCTGCCTTTTATCTTCTTTTTCTTGACTTAAAGTCTAAAGCAATTGCAGCCTCTTTTACTGGTCAGTTTCTTTTCCATCGTACTGATTGAAGCCAGACTCTGAATTTCCCTCCATATTGTGACACATCAGCAAAAGGTAGAGTACAGATACAGATATCTGAGGTAGTGAAACGACCTTCACACGACCTTTACATTGATGAAATTTAAAGTAGAATCACACATTCTTGCAAAACAGCAATTTCCTGTTCCAATTTGGAAATTTGGAATCTTTTATCCTCCCAAATTCACCAAATATAATATACAGAAAAATCTTTATTTATTATCACTTTTTATTATTTGGAATTCAGGATTGAGGGTGAGTACATTGGATGCGAAGCCAACAGGAAGCACCCACACAGTCTTCATCAGACACACACTGGACAGTTCAGCGATGACACCTACAATCCACGCAACTCATAATTGTTTTAGCTATGCTTTCAAAGTCTGTCACTGTCTGTTGCTATGGTGACATCACCACTGACCAACCCTTGGAAAGTGAAGCCTCATTTTTTGTAACAAAAAAAATGACATCATTGTCGACTTTATTCAAGGCTTTAACAGAGAAATGATTTTTGATATGTTTATATAAATATTAGCAGTATGATTGAGTCCCAGTATAACATGGGAGTTAAACTTTCACATTCACTGCTCCGTGTTTAATAAAGTGCAGTGGTTAATGTGATTAATGTAATGATTGAACCTTTCATATAAAAACAATAACAAACAGCTGAATATTATTTTGTTATAGCACCCCACAATGTGCTAGACTATGAATATGCTGTGATGTTGTTTTGCAATATGATGAGCCCAGAAAGATGTGCCCCATAATATCCGGGGTTAAATGCCCTTCTTATCTTACCAGCATATTTCCCCTTTTTTCTGAGCTTATTCACACTCAGAATTTCCCTCAGGTGTTTTGTGTATTTGTGTCTCTGCGCTCTGTCTTTGCTCGTGTTGCTTCTCCAGTTCTCCTTTTACAATCGGGTCTCAAAGCAGCTGAGGCAGACACAGAGCTCACTCCTTTTTGGGAATCAACATTGACATTATGGTGCTACTAAATTGACAACCCAGATATCTGTTTTTAATGGTAGTTTTTATTTTAGCGCTGTTTTTTACAGAATAGTACAAAACTCTGGCGCACATTAGGAATTTGAATAAAATCTCTATCTGTGGAAGGAATAACAAATTCTGCCATGTCGTAATGTGTCACTGTATCAGCCAATCAACAACAAAGCAGACAAAGTTCAAATCAAACCAGACGTCGTGGTGTAGAAACCTGATCTCTGTTGGGAAATTTTTGTGCAGGAGAAAGTTCTACAATCAGGTTCAATTGCATGTTAATGGAGTGTGTTTGCGTTGGGTCGGATCATCATGGTCACTTTCTTCAGAGAATAAGCTCCACCCTTGAACTCTGCCCAGTAAACGCCATCCTGGTAGCGACTGCGGTAATGCCCACCTCTGTACCAAACCCCGTTCAAGTTGGAGTGAGCGCAGGCGTTATACCACCATCCTCCTTTCTGGTAGTGGGCACAGTTACCTGGAGAAATAAACAATAAAATCAATGACACACAATCTGAAACGCTTCTGTCCTGACAAACCTCCGCCATTATTCTGCCAATTGTTACAGCAATTGCATCTGAAGTAGCTCACTGACATTGTTGATCAATTTTGACTTTCGCTTTCTTTGTTGATCCTTACGCTGCAGAATGCACGTCTATTGTGCCACAGAACACGATCCATGGAACAAGTTTTAAAGCCACTCTGCATTAAATTATAGTTAAATCCGAGTATGTTACGTGTTTTCCTGACGTTTTCTGGAAACGTCTACTGTACTTTTCTTGAAGTGAAACCCAAAGTAACTTCTTGGTGCTTTCTCACATCAGTTGTGTGCAACGTCAGGGGAATCTATAGAGATATTTTTTTCAATATTGTCTGCTTGTCTTTGAAATGGTTATGGATTTGAGCACTGTGGTACCATACTGAACATAAAAAGTGTTACATGCACTAAATTGTGAACCGCTGGAGGCCCAATATGTTGCCTGAACTACTGATAAAATCCATCATGTATCATCGGTGTGCGTTATTCGGTGTACTGGTGTCACCTGTGTAAGCATCGTGATCTCTATCCAGCGTGGTAAACTGTTTGCCGTTGTGCCAAGTCAAAGAGTCACCAGCGCTGCCATGATATCGGCCCACCCGTAGTTTATAAAAGTCGGCCTCGGACTCCACGCGGAAACTGGCGTACTCTGCAAATGTCTTCCGTCCGGACCAGTCTTCCAGTGTGACCAGCAGCTTGTAGGTTCCCTGGTTAGTCAGCCAGTAGATGTTCTCCAGGCCTAACCAGTATTCACCATCAATGTTTCCGAAGCCTTGCTGTCAGAGTGAAAATATTGAGTGTGTCAGTAATAAACCCTTCCTGCTGTTTTCGAACATATGATTTAATAGGTATTTCCATTATGTTTACACAAAAAAAGATGTTTTTCCTTGCTGAGGATATGGCTGCGTCAACAGCGAGCATGTGTGCAGCGTTGGTATGATGTCAGAGTAAGGACATGTTTTGCAGAGCTCACTGTGAATTGTGGCATCCATTAAACAACACCAGGATTAAATCAAGGAGTCTCCCTTCCTGCCAAATGTGAGCTTGTAATTGGCATTAAGTACCACTTTAAGTCATAGAGGGAGGGAGGGTGGAGAAGTCATTGCATTTAAGTTATCTAGGACATATTGTGTTGTATTTTGATCATAAGGATAAAATCCTGATGAATGGTTCCAAATGGGCTCATTGGCACGTTCTGTTTCGCTTTGATTGCTCTAGTTTGGTTTTGAACGGCCTCTGTTTAATATTTGACACTTCTGCTCTCAATGTGCATAAAGTGATGTGGGACAGCGTCTTTGGCTGCTTTCACGTCTCACATTAAAAAGTGTTCCCTGTGTCCTTATATGACATCATGTTAGGACTCATTAAAAAGCATTGTTTCTGACTGGACCACTGAATTGTGAGCTCAGTCAGCAGGTCTCAATTTGGTTTGTGTTTTCCTCCTTGCTCGGTGAACAATGCTCATCCATTCATAAAATAACTAACATGAATAGCTTGTGGCTGAACACATTGGCTGATGCAACAGATCTATACAAAACTACAAAACAAAAAGCCACACTGGATTTCCCCAGCCACTGCTAGGGGATTCCCACTTGTCTGATATCCCACTAACTCCCACTCTAACTCAGATTCTCTCTTGCTTATTTCACTACTTCTGTTAACTTAACTAAATAACACATTCCTATTTCCACACTCACATACACACCCATGGGCACACACACACACACACACACACAAATGAAAAAAAATTACTCCTATCATGTGCCAGTATCAGGCTTTATATAACACCACATTGAAAACAACCCTCTCCCTTTCACCTTTTATTAACTGTCAGTGCATTATGGGAAAAGCATTATGTATGCATAAAGCCAGCCCTAGTCAGTCCGTTAATTTACTAAGTATTTATAACTGTTTTTAAATGTAAAGGAGTCAAATATTTTTTCCATGTTTCTTTGTTAATGAGACATATGGGAGGATGGAACAGTGGAAGTTTAGTATAAAGTTATTTTTTTTCAAACATAATAGATGGCCTCATTGAAATATTAAAATGAAGTTGTTTTTGAAAATAAATGATCACTGATTATGTAGCATGTTAAACATATGTGTTCTCCAGCAGGCTAAAGCCATCCTCTTCATGTCTGTGTTAAGTTATGAAACTGCTCTCATCTGGCTTCTAGGAAAAGGAAATATATCCTCCTTGGGACTGAGTTTTACTTGCTTTTGCCTGCAGCTCAGAAAAATGTAATGTTGCTTAATATCAGCATTGCATGATGTTGAAAGTTCTCTCTGTGGCTTTTTGAACAAGATGAAATGTCCATAAAAAGCAGCTTCTGTATTTAATTCTATTAATAATCTTTCTGAACCCATAATTTTGAAAACACCTCTGTTGACGGCTTTGGATGCTGCGTTTCTCTGAGCATTTTTCTTTTCAAAGCATTATTACCTTGTATGTGTCCCAGTTCCTGAAAAAGTTGACGGAGCCATCCTGACGTCTCTGAATAAGGGTCCAACCACCAGGGTCATGTCTCTGGTCACACCAAACCTGCATGAGGCGATTGCTGTTGTCTGGTTTGACGAGGAACATGCCGCTGGTGGTCTGATCGTCCTCCAGAGCTTGCAAACAGTCTCTGTATGGACCTGTGAGGACAGAGAAATGGCAGCATATTACAATTACATACATGAGCCACAAGAACTTGTGCTCATTTATGCCTGATGCATGTGTGGGCGAGGGGTGGCAATGTGGGGTGCGTGTGTGTGTGTCTAGCCTCTTTCACGCAGAAATTCCTGGACCGGAAAGTTGCTCTGGTTTCTGTCCCAGAACTTCAGGATTTTGTTTATTTACAGACCTTTCCCAGGTTTTGTGTTTGCATTCACACACATTCCATCATCCTGGAGCTCTGAACATATTGCAGCATTGTAAGTGTTGGCACATTGGTAAAGTGTATGAATGAGAGTGGGGGAAGATACTCTCCAAATGCCTCCATAATTATGAAAATATGTTTATAAATTTAAATTCATACACAAGATTGATAACAAATGACTCAATGACCTATATTATATGAATAGTTTCCTCACCATTAACATGAGGAAATACCGTAGTTACAGCTTTTTCAGGATTACACCAAAAACTAAATGAATGAATGAACCTTCATGGTTATGTGGTGCAGTTATCACATAACAACACTTTACATCTGCTGGTTGGCTCAATGAATTTCCTCATATGTCAACATGCTGTTGGCCCCAACTGGTAAAAAAAACAAAAAGTAACAGCCCAGTAAAACATTAAACACATGTAACATTTCAGATTCACACAGCTTGTGTTATAGGTGCCAAATATGACAAACAACTTCCAACATAAACTTAGCTAAGCTGCGCTGTTATTCTCATTTACCCATAAGGCATCAAAACATAACACACCATAACGTGTCGGTTTTCAACAGATGGATTTTACAATCAGGCCACGGTTTAAATGAGCGTCAGTACCGACAGGCCCGGGTGTCCCTCTGTATGCATCCTGCGTGATTCTTTAGTGTACAATCTGATCACCGGAATGTGAGATCTTGAGTGATGCATTGTGTGTGTTTGCTGGTTGATATATCCAGTGTGGGTGTGTACTTACCAGAAGGCTTGTTGATGGACGCCAGACTGTGTGTACCACTCGGCATTGTGGGTAGTGAATGTGTCAATGCTTTAGAGTTCTGGTCATTTTGTATATCGTTGGTCACGTGATTGTTTGTGTGGCGGCCGTTGCTCGGTGGCTGGTAGGGTTTGTAGTTCCCAGAAGCCACTGCTGGCCTCTGTAGAGGAGGCTGGGGGATGGCCTGCGTCTGTGGACGGACAGGGCGGATTCTCTCTCGCTCTGTGTTGTACGTGTATCCACCCCGCTTGCAGTGCTCCTCCA
This sequence comes from Brotula barbata, assembly GCA_900303265.1. NCBI lineage: Eukaryota > Metazoa > Chordata > Actinopteri > Ophidiiformes > Ophidiidae > Brotula > Brotula barbata. The sequence continues at coordinate 116,903 of OMNV01009366.1, read as the reverse complement.
GCTGTACGAGCATGGTGCTCTGGTTGTTTGCGATGGCTGAAAGATGCTGGTACTTATGCTCCAGCTCACGGTAGCGTGCCACTAGCTGACCCATTTCGTTTGTGTGGTTTAGCACCCGAGTCTCCAGCCGTGACACATCCAAAGCATTGTCCCGTTTCCTGATAATCTCATGCAGCAGCTGCATGTAGAGCTGCGTAACGCGGGAGTTCATGTTGCGGCTCTCTTTCCGCAGTAACTTGACTTCGTTGACCACGCCCCCATCAACCTCAACCATCTGCTGCAGAACTTCAATCTGCCGTCTTTGCTTTTGCAGCTCGCTGTTAAGCAACGCCAGTTCCTGCTTGTTGACCCGGTTCTCCAGGTGGGCCTCGGGCTCCTTGGAGTTTACACATATGGCCCCATAGTTCGTCTGCTGAGGGACGATAAAGGTATAAGAGCATTTTTCGGTGTTGGATGTTGCTGGGTCAACAGCGGTGGCACGCTTCTGACGTGCCGCGTAGATGAACTCCTTCTCCAGGATGTCATCACTGCTCTCCATTTCCTGCATCGCCCCCTGCAGAGAAGGTTGAGGTGTAGAGACCAGCAGGAGCCCCAGCAGAACCAGCACTGGTAGAAACATGGCTCCGTCTCTCAGCAGACTTTCTACAATGTGTTCTAGAAAAAAACAGATGATATGAGGATCAGTACACAATTATCGTCTGTCTATTGAGACATAAAATTTAGGAAACATAAATCATTTTATAGTTAGATTTTATTGCATTGTATGTGTGCGGGTCAGGGGATCAAAGAGACAATCCTGCAAATGTACGTATACAAAGAAAATGTTTTTCTCTTGTTTGTTTTACTTTGTTATTAAGGCGGGCTCTGTGTGACACTGGGCAAGTTTTTTGTGCCACTGAGCAGCAGATGTCATGGTATGCACAGGAAATTACCAGGAGTTTTATCCTCATTCCTCATAACAGTGCCACAAATTATCTGTTCACAGAGTACACTTTCTCAATTTTTAATTGATAGATTTGATTTATAGATCACCGTATTCATCACCAGCCTGTCGTGCTTGTGTTATCAAATTTTCTGAGCCATCCAGTTCTGATCACTGTCAGTTCTGGTAGATTTTCAGTTCAGATTTTTAGAGACACACAAGTCAGGAAATACTTTGGTGAGCAAAACTTATCAGCATATTCGGAAGATGACAGTGCTTTCCCTTATTTTTTTATTGGAGACAATTGAAAAGTCCATCCCGAAATTGGAAAATCCTTTCCGTGCGGAATGGAAAATCCATCCCGTGCAGATCATGTAAATTAACAAGCAGTCACAGTTCAGGTTATTGGAATAAAGAGACTGATATGAATCAGCTGTTGCTTGCTTTAAAGACTCGACTGTGCATGTGTGCAAGTCTCTTCACAGGCTGTCTCCTTTACTGAGGAAATACTATTAAAAAATTGGTCCAGATAGATCCACAAAAAAGTCTGTAAAATCTGATGTATGAAAAAATACATCTGGGAGATGTTAGATTATTCTGATGTTCAAAGTGATACATCATCCAAATTCTTGCGTTTTTGTTTTTTTTCAAGTTTGTTTTTTAGTTCAGAGCATTTTTGGCAATTGTCTTACCAGGTCCGGGGTAGTCCCATAGTCTGTGGAATGGAGCCTTATAGACCCATAGAACATGAATATGGAACACATGGAAAATGTCTAAAGCTTCTTTATGTGACTTTATAAGATTGGATGGATTCAAATATATTCACCTTTGTCTCAGAAGGTTTCCTATGTCCCATTCTAACAGTTGTATCTTCCATTTCTACCCCTATAGTAGCTGCCTGGTGTCCTCTAACATCAGCTCTCTGGTTGCCTAATGTTGCCCCCTAAAATGAGGTAGCTGAGAGAATGTTGTGGAGATTTACGTGCAGGGCGTTGGAAAAACAGAAGGAAAAATAGTACCCAAAGAAAATTGATTTCACAAGGACTTACGGTCATTATAGCTTAAAACAGTTCTCTACGGGAATCCAGAGGATGCGTTAAGCTTTATTGTTAGCTGCCTAACTTCTAGGGGGTACCAGTGATAATGGATTAACCCAAATATTTTTACTTCTTCACTTCAATGGTTGGAAGGAGTTTTTCTTTGATCTCGTGGAGCATAAATGTTAGTGTTTTTTAATGAAAATGGTTCAGTAAATGTTTCTGTTGGTCATGGGAAAAACATGCTATCACAAGATTGGAATGTTGAGCAACAGAAACACAGAGAAGAGTCTCCCCTGATAATATCGTGTTGGAGATGTTCGTATGCACGTCATCCCACGTTTAGCCAGTTCCTTTTTTCGGCCTGATTAGGTCAGTGAATACACTTTGATTTACTACAGTCAGAGAGTAAAGGTTGAGTTAAAAACTGTACACTGGTAATTTGTTTTTCCGTCATGCAGGTGAAGTGGGAATGAATTCAACAAATCATCCATGATAGTGTGTGTTGAATTGTCTTTTCAGGGTGTCATAGTTTTTGCATGATGCTTCCTAAACGTTCAACTGAGACAGATGGATTTGTTCGGGCCATATGGTATGAAAGGCTGAGTCATTTTTCCACACTGCTGCAGGGAGAGCCTCTGCTTTTAGCCGGTCGTAGAGAGTTTCTCACTTGAATCTCGTGCGTGTGAGCTGGGGGGTGTTCTTCGCATGTGAATAAATGAGTTGCCCGCTGATAATTTGGCACTTTACTAGATGTGTTTGTTCTTGTTGTTGGAGCTGTTGCCATAGCAACATATTTGCGATCACAAACCTGCTAAGAGGAAGCTTATATAAGACTTAGATCTCAGCTTTCAACATTGTTGCTTTGGGAACTCCACCCAGTCATGGCTGCCCTATTCATCAGAGAGCAAACCTACAGATGTTGCACCATTGATGATAATTAGAAGAGACTTCCAAATTGTGACCGTAGGCAATGTGGATTGTGGATGTGAATTCGTTCAAGAGAGCTGTTTGTCATGCAATCTGAGAGGTGCCATCACACACAGAGTTTGCATTTCAGCCACATGAAACTCAAAATCTCCTCCCAATTTTGAGTTTTGTTACTTGATTTGTGAAACTGGTTAGTTTTATTCACCCATATGTTAACCTCAACGCCACTGTGAAGACAGAGTGCAATGTTTCTTCCCGTACCGTTAATATGAGTGAGTGGTGTGCCAAGTAATCGCAACCCCACCACCACACAGTAATCAAATTACCATTTGTGTGTTCAGTTATGCAGTTGTGTTACAGTTGCAGTTGTGCAGGCTCTCTCTCTTTCCCTCCTTGCCTCACTCGCACGCCTAGAAACGGCCATGACGCTGGCTCACCATGCGAGCAACGACAGTATTCACATTTTAGTATTCACCCTGCTGCTTCTATTGAAAGAGTGAAGAATGAAAAACACAGCTATCAATACGGGGATAAAATACAGTGAGATTAGCCATCCTCTTGTGACATTTGTATTGAACCAGGAGTTGCCACAGCTTTTGTTCCTGATTCTTGTGTCAGGTAATATATTCACCTAATGACCACTGGGATGAGCTCCAGACCAACGGTGACCCATTGATTTTTATAATATATATTGTGGGAGGGGTTGATTTTATTGCATCACATGTAACGGTTTATTAAAACTGACTCCAAATCAAGCTATTTACAACCTGTTATTAATATGAATTCGCCACATTAACACATTGATCACAGCTGTTATGAGATAATTTGAAATATTCATTTATGTTGCAGAACCTCATATTCAGCTCATATTCAAACAACAATTATGTATTACAGGGAATGTTTCTGTATATTTCACTATTTACAGATGATGAATGCAGAGAGAGGTGGAGGAGTGTGATGGACAGATATATAAAGGAAAAAAGGCCCACGAAGTCTAAACTTTGTTTTCTTACTGCCTCTCTCCTCTCATTATATTCTTAATAATATAAATAAGACAAATCATAATCAAAAAATGCTATTTTGCCCATTCTACATCACTCCTCCCACAACCGATGCGAAAAGACCTTGAAGCGCCTCTTCCCATGGTTTTGGTTACCTTGTCACCTTTGCTCCTTCTCCCAGTGTGTGTCCGATCTGCACACACATGCATTGAATTGATATGACATGGCTGCCAATTCAATCAAATGTAGCCACTCGGATCATTTGTTACACATGTCAGTCACACGTTTATGTATTCGACTCGTATATTGATGACAATGCAATGAAGTAATTCCCTCATAATGGCTCTACAGCAGCTAAAGTCATCACAGTACCCCCCTCCATCACTGTCAGTGTGTCGGTGTCATTCATCCGCAATCTCATACATGCACACACAGCATGAAACGGTAGAGACAGTTGCTACTGGCTACAAGTCTGGCTCCTCCATGCCACAGGTCGCCGTCTGGCTGCAAAGGCATGCCAGACTTTTAGTGCTTTAAACCACAGAGGGGGGTGGGGGTCAGGTATCCCCTCAATCAACAGATCTACTTTAAGTGTTGGGTGACGGACAACTATAGAGCGACTTCCACACTTCAAGAAGAGAAGATGTGTTTGATAAAGGTTTTGTCTTTGTCTGGTGCATTGCAGCCTAACCAGAAGTAATAAAATCACCATTATCTTATTTTCTGCTTCCATAAGAATAAAATTAAATTTGGGAATATGAATGATGAATGTCCAGTAAGGGAAAACAAAGGCTTCACAACAATGTTGTTACAAAGAGTGATTGGGATACTATGTCCAAATACTGTCCATCCAATAATCAGAGGGTAGTTGATGAAGCCTGGGATTAGAAATCAAAACTACCTATGCACTCTGCAGATCCATAGCACAGTTAACACACAGTAAGCATCTTTAATTTGCAACATACAGGTGTTGAGGCTGGTTTCAAACTGTTCTGTGCAGTTGTCTGAGCAACAATTAACACCACAATTCTACTCCAAACCCTGAATTTCTCATAACACAAATCCCATGACTAACGGTAAACATCCCGAATTCAGTAACCACTGTTATCATCAAACGTCAGTGAGTGTCGTGAGCTCCATCTGACGTCTGCAAAATCACACAAAAATGAGACAATTTGTTTTGTAGAGGTGTATGAAAATGAAAGTCATGTTTATTTGTTCCACTCACCTCCACGTGTCTGCCTTTTCCTCTGTATCCCTCACCAATCAAAGTCATTCCAAATCTGTCTGTTCAGTTTTTGTCTATAACTGTGCAAAAATGAATCCTTCTCTCTCCTGAATCCTTCTATCTCTTGAATATTAAGTGAAAAGATTATCCAGGCTGTTCTCACCGCTTTGCAAAGGAAGCCTTTTTTTCTTTTCTTTTTTAATGGTTCCTAAGTACCTAAAGTGTCCAGTCAAGAAGCAACAGCAAATATCCAAAGATTTTCATTTCAGTTGATTAATGTTCACTGATGGTGTTTGCAGCCTGTAGTGAGCACAAATATCAGTTTCCTCTTCCCTCCCTCACACTCTGCCTCAATCTGCTTTCACACTGATTGTTGCTTGAAGTAGTGAACCCATGGTGACGCCCCTTTCCCCTCCTCCTGTCCTGAGTGAGAGCAGGAGGTTTTAGATGGTTCCAGTCCCCCCACATAAGCCCTGGTCCCCTGCAGCCTTCAGGGTTTTCCATCCCTGTACTCCAGCTCTCCCGGCGCTCCCTCTGCTCAGCCTGCTAGGAACTGACCACTTTTTTTCATTCTAAGATGGAAGGGTGGGGTATGGCCTTGAAAGGACATATCAAATGTTCTGCCGTGTCTAATAAATGTCAATACACCACACAAGCAATACACCAATCTGAATGAAAAAGCAGGATTTGGATGAAATATCCACACAGACAGGAACAGTCATAGGATTGCAGTGCAATGATAATGGAATAACTAGCGACGTTTAGATTGTCAACAGTGCTCTAGTACTAGTCAGACTAAAACCATTGGTTAGACCATAATCATGTAAATGCACACCATGCTTAGATCTTCTGCTTCAAAATTAGCGTTCACACCAGTATGTAAAGCTTGCCTTAACCTAGTTGACAATGAGGAAGAGGTCAGGCGAGTCAAATTGATATGCCGGAGAAGCCTAAATGTAAACAGGGTTATAAATGGACATATGAGCACAGCTCCAGTAAATATTTTGGTTTGGGCCAGTTTGATATAAACTTTCATAACTCTTGAATACATTGAAAAATTTCTACTACTTTTCAACATTCATTTTCCTGGCTTGGAATGGTGCTGCTCTGTTTTCATGTCCTGTGGAGGGCGTAGTCACCCTTACGCTGTTGTTCTGACTATGGTGCCACTTTGACCACACAGGAAGTGCTGTAATTTGCGTCATTAAGTGAATGCATCATATAATTCGAGTGTTCCTTCTGTGTGAGCAAAAAACATGGCAGGATGGAACGGACATTCGTTCAAGCACATGTTAAAAAATATCCATTGTGGGGAAACTGAATCTGATCTGAGAGGAGTCCTCATTGAAAACAGTTCATGCAGATTCATGCACACACAAAGAGAAAACATCCAATACCGATCAGCTGCCGCACAGACGTGAGGTGGAGTCCGTTTGCCTGAGGAAATGTGAGTTTGGTGAAGCTCCATTGTGCTGCATAACAGTGAAGACAGCACAACAGCAGTATTGTATGAGATTAAATCTTTCTCACAAATCTTTCTCTAATTACTTCAGAGGTATTTCACACTTCAACATTACCCTTCATTATATGCAAGCATTTGACCATAAGTTTACTTATGGACAAAAATCTCCCAGATTTATCAGTCATACCTCAAAGTTATTGACTTTTTTGTGGATTTGTTCCAGATAGGAGTAACGTCCATCTCACCTCAGTCAGTTGAAGTCCTCTTCAGTGTTGTGCAGCAGCTGATCATTGTTAGTGGTAGTTCATTTAAATGAGCCTAACTGTGGCTGTGTCCATTAACATCATCAGTAAATACCCCATAAAACTGAAGAATTGCGCTGTTGAAATTTTTTTACGTGTCTGGCAATTTGCTGTGAATTTACAAGTATGCCCCTAAATCACTTGTCACGATTCTGACTTGCCGTGGTTTTTACACTAGTTGTTCTTTTACAGTATAATTTATATTTCCAGACAGACGGACGGACTTTGGAATTCTCCAAAAATCACAGACACCATCAGCCAGTCAGGATGGTAGACACTGTGCAGATGTTGATGCAGATCCAGTCGCAGTTAACTAATTATAAACATTTTTAGTATGAAAATAACACATTGCGAGGATTGTGTGGTCTTGATTGAGGACTTTGGATTCTGGCCTGGGTTGGAATAAGGAGCTGTAGCTCTCCAACTCCATGGACATTTTCAGTCCTTTATGTAGTCCTTCAGAGATGCCTTACTCAGTCTTTTTTATAAATCACCTACTTATGAATAAAACGCACTTTTAGAAATACAGGTAGTGGAGGTTTTTTCTTCAGATTCTAACTAAAGGAGCAGTTTAGTGCAGTTTGTTATGTTGTTATGGTAACAACTAGTTATATAACTGCTGAAAAACAGTTCCAACTGATATATTGTGGCTAACTATTTGTTTTAATTGCACAAGATGCTGCCAAATGTGTCATATATTTTATGGATGTGTTTTTTTCATGTTCTTACGGGAGATGTTTTTTCTTTCAGAAATGTAGTTAAGTCAAATGAGGCTCTTGTTGATTTATACTTCTACCCTGGGCCTGGTGGTCTGAACGCTAAGCTGGTCAAACCTCCTTCATAAGTCGTATTATAAGTCATGTTACTTTCAGTGAGCTGTACATATTCAGAGGGTGTTCAGATGATGTGGTGTACTGGACAAAAACAAGATGCTCAATTCAATGTGCTTAACAAAAGAATAGTTCCATGTTATTTTATCACGCACCAGTACTGCACACCGCAATAACAACATTATATCCAATTGAAAATCCTGATGGAGTTCTTCTGATCCCTCCCTGCAGATTTAAAGGCATCGCTCCTCTTTCATCTGTCATGTCTTCCTCTGTGACTATTTCACATTTCCAGGAGTTGTTTTAGCAGCTGCTTGGGTTGTCATGTTTCATGCTTCCTTTTGTCTCTATCTTTCCTGTGCTTCATAAGGGAGGACATGTCCCAGCCTGGAGTTTCTGTCCTCTCTTCACATGCACTACACACATATTCACAGATTTGTGAACACCTGCCCTGCTTAGTCCTCACAGGGAAGAATACACTGAGGCAAACAGGAAGGGATATGAGGCTGAGAGTCTTCAGAAAAGAGCACCACTGACATACACAAAATACACACACTTCAGCAGAATGCCTAGTCACAGTAGTTCAACAGGATTTTGTGTATAGAAACCTTTTTTTTTTAATTTATTGTGTTATATTATGTTATTTTGTTCTACATATTCTATACTTCTCTTATCGTTATTTTTGTTGTTTTTGTCATTGTTGGTGTTTTGTTATCAGCAGCTACTGGATGACTTGAATTTCCTCCAGTATTAATAAAGTATCTATCTTTCTTTCTATCCTGCCGGGATGAGCGGTTGAAAATGGACTGTTGTGGACACTGTCACTTCAAGACACAAAAAGCCTACTTTGTTCTCATTGGTGGGATTCATTAATAATTTGTATCCTCAAATCTGTCTGAGTTTGTTTTGGATCGAGTGATAGACCTGTAATGAAATGCCAATGAGTGATCCAAGTATAGGTCGTTGCCTCTCCTGTTTCCGCTGTGCACTCTGCTTTACTTAAAATGTGGCAGATTGCAGATCCTCTTGGAGCACGTAAATTCAAAGTTCTTGCCTTTGCGATATTTATTGCTGTCTAGTATCTGATTAAATTTGGGTAAATGTAAACAGATGATTCAGTTCACACAAAACGCAACATTAAACATCTGTCAAACTAAACTATGGACTCAAACATTAGGGACCATACTCATGAAACTCGACTCTGAATCTCTGCCACCGATCACAGTGAACAGGTTAATGACGTAATGCATATCCAAGACTCTGTTTGGATGAAAATAGACAGCGAAACGGACGAGCTGCAGAAGAGCTTGTAGTTTTAAGAGACGGGAAAGAAAAGAAGCTGAAAATTCTCACTCCCACTTCTTCCATGAAATTTCAACATGCAAATTAAAAAAATCATTTTATGTTAGCAAACAAATAACTGAGGCAACGTGGCACTGTTGTATTTGTCTTTTTGGTTCAGTAACATTTTAAAAGTATAGCAAAATACATCTGTTGCTTTCTTATCTTCTGCTGCTCCCTTGTTCATCAGACTCAAAAATATTATCTCAGTAGTGTTACATACTTCAGTAGTGGGGTTAGAGTTAGGGTTGTCCTGTTGAAACCAGAGCAAGATAAGTAGTCAGATTTTGAAGGTGATAGTAAGAACATTTTTCAGAAGATGACCTTTTGACCTCTTTATTTTTTCCTCTTCCAGAACCAATAAGTTTTAACTTGCCAATGTTTACATTTAAACAGCTACGATGCACAGTTTTTTAAATGTCTTCCTGTCCTGTTCCTGTTTTTTTTCTTCAAATTCTTTTATGTTTATGATCATCAGCTCAGTACAAGAATATTTTGGGGAGAAAAGTCTAAATATTATGAGAATGAGGTTGTAATATTTCCATAATATTTGAGCCTGATTGTTATTATTATACCCTTACAAGCTATTTTCTGTTGCAGGTAGTGTGTGACTATGTTAATAGAAGTGAATACGCAGACATACACTCACTGGTGTCCATAAATTCCTTAGCGGGGCAGTGAGAAACATCTTAAGTAGCACAAAGGAGACACGCCCAATGGGGGGTCAGGCATTAGAGAGGCCAGAGGTCACAGAGCATGGGTCATGGCTCTTGCTGTGAGGAGGGCAGATGAGCATCCCAACTCTTTTACCTGACACCCCGCCCCCTTTTGTGGAACTCGGCTCACACTTTGTGTACATTTATGTCTATTTGTGTTTCTCTCTCTATTCAGGACTCAGTGATTGGCATCATTTCTGTCATTGAGCCAAGTGTGTGGTCCAGCCTCACCTTTTACACGAGCCTAAGCATGCTAAACGAAGCCTTTTCACAAAGAGTGGTCTTAAATAACATTACTCTTAATAATAATCATAAAGCAAATATCATTCGTGTTTGTGTGGACCTGTTCACTTCCTGTGTTGGTATAATGAAGCTCTTGTCGTTCGTGCTGTCTTTGCTGCAGGGCTCTAACTCCACCCATGCTCTGATTAGGCTGGGGGCTTTCAGCACGGGCCTTTATTTTCATTTAGATAAAACTGTCATGTGTGTCTTCATCAGACCCAAAAAATACAATATTAACAAGATGGCCACTCATTTTCCTGCACCCATCCATCAAGGCCTCTAGTTATGTCTCTCAGTAACTGGATTTAACATGTTATTGATTTGACCATGACAAACCAACAGAATTATCTTCAACCAATTTCAATTCCAAAAGTTGAAAAACTGTGATTAATCGATGTTGTTGCAGGTTTTATTTATGTTTAGTAGTGAGTGCACATGTTGAAGATTTACTTTGGTTACAATTGACTGATTCATTCCTGATCATTACTCAAATTTGGCAGCCAATTATAGCAACACAAAGAGCAACATCAAAATCATTTATACATATATGCGTATATATTTACATGTATTTTAATGTAAAATTTAAATCTAAACTACATTTTTATGTAATTTAATCCATTTCACAAATGACGTGAAAAGACTGCTCTGCAGCTTTATTTTAAATGCCTTGACACCAATCTCAGCACTACATTTTTCTTAAAAAGCACTATTAGTCAGTCCAAATTGGGATGAAAACGGGGGAAAATGTTGTAATTGTAGCCAGATGATACATAATGTGAGCCCAAAGCATGAATGAAGAATGTTGATGTTGAGTTAGGAATTGTGGGTTGGTTCGTTTGTTCTTTTAACCTGGAACTGACCAATGTAATTTAACTGTTGTCCGGTTAGTAAAAGTCTGTTTGTCAGGAATGTTGACATTTAAAATGCCTTTAGCGTGTCATTTCACACTCTGACCTTTGTCTGACAACATCATCCCCAAAGAACACAATACCTCTGTGGGCAGCGTTCCATTTTAACCCCCTCTCTCTCTTTAATATCGGAAGACACAGAAATGCACTAGTTTGTAGTGTCACTCTCTGAACTTTGTGGAATTTTGCCTGGGACAATGGAAAACCACAGTCTGTAGAAGACTGGAGTCATTGAACATACCTTTTCAGAATCTTAATAAGACCAGACATTTTGGGACGATCATTCTACAGATAGTGTTATTTGTTATTGTTGTGATGGCTTGTCCTGTGTTTTTGTCTTCATCGGGATCCAAAGTAAGCAAAATGTATGACCTGCGAACTCAACACATCTGTGTCAGTGGAAGATCACATTTATTTTTTTTAGATTTTTTTCCCGTTTCTGCTTTATTATGATGAAGTATGAAAAATTAGCTGTGTCGATTTGCATAGATTTTCCTCTCATTTTGATGACCCTATCTCACCTATGGCTATGAGAATGATTGAATTATACGAATTATTCAATCGTTTAAACCATTATTTTGCTTATCATAGCAGCTCTTGTCACAGGTGCATTATGGATGTGCGCTTGTCTTTTATTGGACTCCAGTAAGATTTATGATTGCACATTCTTGAGCGTGTCCACCTGTGCCCTCTGACCCTTTCCATTGCCCTATAAAATGCTGCGTCTCTGCCCGTTTTCTGCAGCTTTTCCATTTCTACAAAATGGTTCTGTGAAGCCAAGTCCTGCCTCAGGTTTGACTCTGTGGACATGGAAAAGGTCCCGCTTGGATAGATTTGGCCTGTGTCCTACAAGCTCTTTACGTCTGCTCCATTGCAAATTCCCAGGTGACCCCACTTCCTGATTTTGGAAGACAAAGGGACATAGTTTTTGTACTAAACCACCGCAAAATTGCCGCCAGCTGTTGCTGCGGTTCTTACATTTTGTGTGGTATTTTGAACACGATGATGTAAACGAGCTCCCGTGCAGACAAGTGAAGCTAATAAGGATGAGCTGCTGCATGCTTTAACCATGCCACCATGCCACCATGCATGTGGGAAAGGCAGCAGAGCCCACCAGTGTCTCTTCACAGTCTGCCAACTTGACTGAGGAAATGGTAGTTAAATATGTGCTCCAGACAAGAACAACCAAAAAGATAGCAGTAGTTAAAGAGCTTAAAGAGGAGCCTTTTTTGTCATTTCGCAGGTACATTTTGACTTAACTCTCATGTTTACTCACAAGCTGACAAAATGCCAAATTTGGAAGTGGTCATTGTTGGGCTTACTAACTAAGTAACTCTGCAGCTGCTTTGAGAGTCAGGATGCTTTGAGTTGCTCATGGTCCTGCTCAAACAGGAGCATGTTTCAGGGTGATGTATTGATTGTGTTTGATTTTAATTCCATACAGACCAGTAAACATTTTAGCTCCTGTTAAACGCTTGATAAAACTCAGCTCAGGTTCCAGTTTTGTCTGGTGATTTTATGTTTCTGGTGAATATGAAGTCATTTCCTGAGACACAGTAGCCAAGCTGCTGCTCTTTTCTTCTGTTTCCACAACAATGGAGGCATGTGAAGGGCTGCTTTGACTGTGGTCCAACTCATGTTGCTCTTGGTTTGACAAACGAGCAGTACGACTGTTTTTCCTTTCATTTGGTACAAAGTATCCTGATATTTTAACACGACTTGTTTACAAATGTAAAACTATTAAATCTTTGTCAGATTTCTATTGTAAATATTTTTATGTATGAAGGATAAGTTGTTTTATATGAGAGCATCTTCACGGCTTTGGGAGTCTACTGTGAGTCTACTGCCTTATAAGCTAAACTACGCGTAATGTAGTAGTTTGATATTTTTGATATCAAACTACTATTGATATTATAGAATTTAACTTTGATATTATAGAATTTAAATATTTTTGCTGATTAAATAATAAAATTCAAAGTTAGTCAGGCATTAGGTTTCCCTACCATATTGAATATATGTTTTTTGTTTTGAGGGTAAGATTATTGTTGAGATTCGATACATTTGTTTTGTGCAACAGCAGTAAACATTACTGTAGTATACCCAGTAAAGAGATGGACAAAATAATGTGGAAAATTGTGTCACTTGCATTAAGAGATTTATCAACAGTCAGTTTGTGTTATGACTTAACCACATATTCAGTATATGTGTGTCAGAAAAATGGCCCACGCCACATTATACAGGGAAAATTTCCACTGTGGTATTAAGTCATTTCTGGGATTGAGTTATTAAGACAAATTGTAGGAAAGTTGGTAACTCAACACGTTTTCCTGCTTAATTTTGACACATTTGAGGGGTTCTGCATTTTTTCTCTCATATCTGCTAACAGACGAGTAAACTAAATCAAAAACTAACACTGATTTACAAAAGTCTATTAAGAAAAACATTAATTGGGATTGGACATGACCATGCATATCGGGAAGAAAAAGATGCTTAGACTTCAGGTCAAGTGTGCATTCCCTCCCATCAAGACTGACCCGAGCACTTTTGTGACGGAGTTCACAATTAGGGGGCTCAGTGTTCACAATCGCAGACTTGATGTGCTCACATCATGTTTTTGTCAGTTTTAAATTCCTGTTTGATCCCAGATTTGATCGTTGGCAAATACAGATCAAAAAGCTGAATCCCTAATTCGCATCTGTTAATGTCTTCTTATATAAAGGCATGTTCCCAGCCCTGGTTATGAAGTCTGAATTGTTGCATCTTATTATCTGAAATACATGGTTATAAATCCATAAAAATAAAAATAAAATATTTCCTCCAAGTCAAGTGGTTTTGCAGGTCTCACTGAATCATCATGTGTTGTCTCTTGCAGGGATCTACCTCTTGGACATGATCTACATCGACTCGGCATACCCTGCATCAGATAGCATCATAGAGACGGAGCAGCGGACCAATCAGATGAACAATCTCCTGAGAGTTATCTCTGACCTCCAGATGTCATGTAACTATGGTAATTAACATTTACGTTTCATGTTCTATAATATCCCCCAAGCATAAATATATATCACCTGTATTCATTGACAGGTGTGCAGGTTTCTTGTTTGTAGTTTTAAATATGTGCAATGTTAAACGTTAAACGCACGTCCACTGAGGTGCACTTTATGTAACTCAGTAGTAGAATAACGTATAATACATAATCAGGAATTATTAGCAGGAAAATTAAATTTCACATTTATACTGTTTACATGCACTATTTTTTGCAGCGTTTTTTTGAGTGCATCACTTTATCAGTTTTTAGAATATGTAGTGTTTTAGTTTTAATTCTATGCAGTGTTTTCTAAAAGAAGCCCAATCTAAGAAAAGGCCAAGTGTCTAGAAAATGCTGCAACTTACAAAACAAAGCAAAACCTCAAGTAACCTAATTTGCATGTTTATGAGCTGAAAAATAAGGACCACTCTAAATGATAATCAAACATAGTAGATTTATTTTGACTGCCATGCCCTTATCTCTCTCTCTATCCAGATCACCTGGTGACACTCCCACACGTCCAGAAGTATTTGCTCTCAGTTCGTTACATTGAGGAGCTACAGAAGTTTGTAGAGGATGACAACTTTAAGTAAGTCCCAGCTCAGTGAAAGTGTCTGTGTCACTAGTGAACTTTCACTAATATAACATTTCAAAATGGTTTGCAAGCAACCGAATAAGCAAACCACCTATAATGCCTTACTGGATTTTTGAATATAGATTATAGAATTTGTTTCCTACTTAGCTTTATCACAATCGGTAAAGATTTATGTACTGTGGACAGTTTAATGTATTGTGGAGCTCAACAAGACAGATGGATGCTAACAACATTAAACAAGGTGAATGGTGAAAGTGAACAAGTTTCCACATGGAATTTGTGCTTCGTCCCATCCAAATACATGTTACTGTGACTGTGTTTTACTATTTTTTAGATAACTCAGTCGTGCGATTACAATGTAAGGAAGAGTAGTAGATCTCCATGTGCGGCTCTAAACATGGAGACGGCCTTGAAGTAATTACGGGGGGGGGGGG
>OMNV01009366.1:36076-101867 GCA_900303265.1 Brotula barbata | reverse complement strand
GGGGGGGGGGGTGAATGGTCAGGTGGCAGGGTGAATCAGACAGGAAGCGATGGATTTTATGTTCCTCCACAGGGAGCTCCTGATGACTTTGTCAGACAGTGACTCAGATTCACAGTCTTCACAGAAACATGTGCTGGCCGTTTTCCTGACCACTTGGTTTTAGCAGATGAATTAAGCAGTGATTAGGTTAATAAACAAGCCGTAGTCAGGAAGGATTAATTTGGCTAAAATTAAATAAGCAGTTAAGTATGATGGAATGACGGACAGTGATGTCCATCAGTTAGTACTGCAGTCCACAAAGAGTGAGTAACAGAGTGATCGAACCATCAGATCATCCTGATCGGCCCTCTGACTTATGTAGATTTAGACATTCATAGTTCAGATGAATGGCTTCTTCCACTCTAAATATGTGTTTAATGGTAACTTAATTTATTTATTTGGCATAGCACAGCCTCATTGGACAGAATTCAGGAGTACAGACACTCCTTCATGCAAGACAGTACTTAGAGCACAAACCTGACCCCTGTAGTACCCAAAACATGCATTTCTTTGTGTACATGTGACAAATTATGCATTAATTCCATGATAATGATGACAAACCCTGACTCATTATAAGGCTAATCTCATCCATAAAGAACAGTTGTATGGATGCGCGTTCCTAGATCATGTATGTAATGTAGAACTACTGCATGTATCAAACGAGAAAGTTATTATGTGAAGATTTCAATTCTGAGACAAGTACAGTTTTGTCTTACATAAATTCACAATAGTCATAAACTTTTCGTCCTATTTCCTCACCTTGAAATCATCACCATATGATGATATCTCTCTTCTTTTAACCTGTGCCAATAAGGTGAATCATTCTGGATCTGCATTGGATCCTGGTGGAAGATGATAAATTATGGTTTGTTTTAAGACATTACCTCAGTCTCTCCAGTGTTAACACTACAAGCAAACTCAACCGTCTGGTGTATAAATGTGTATTTTTTTTTTATAATGTTAAAACAGGGATGTGGAAGCCTCTTGAAACATAATTGCTCGGCCATAGACGTCAATAGAGGTGATCAGCTTCAAGATGTCTGCAGACATTATCATCTTTTTATTCTCTAACAGCAACAACAACGAATACATCCAGTCACATCATATAAAATTGAAGTAAGCCTTAAATAAATTTGGAGATTAATAAAACATTCCAAACCAGTGGCACATCAACACACACTCAGACGCACAAACTTATACACTCAGAAGTTGCAGGACCTTTTTTTTTTTTTTTTTTTTTATTAGTTGGCAAATTCAGAGTTGTCAAACCAGTCTTGACACCAAGATGTGCTGTCACAAGCAGTATGTCAGAGCCGTAACACACTCAGTCATGATGTCATTGTGGTTCAGGCCTTACCATTACTTAGCTCACATTTGTATTTTTGCTTGCAATGGTCAAAACTGTTTAAAATTGGATCCACAAACCAGAATAGAACCAATTCCATGTTGGTGGAAACTCGGCAACAACGGACAGGCTTATCCCAGCTATAGCCACGTTTGCCACATGGGGACAATTGCTGTTACCATCTCACTCATCAGTCACAACTGGAGAAAAAAAAAGCTGGAGAACAGTGAAACATTGTGAACCTAAGTGTTTCACTCCAGCGATGAAAATTGACCTGCCAGATTTATCACAGGAGAGGAAGTTCATCCGCAATCAGTCAGTTCTGCATGTATTGGCACTGAATTGCGTCCCTCTTGATGTCAGTGAAATAATAAAATGACATTTTAGAAGGAAGCAGACTATTTTGAGTTGATAATTGAAGTTGAAAATAGTTATGCCCACTTGTAGTGAAGCAGGTAAGCATCGGTGTTGCTGCCGTGTCTGATGGAAATGGTTTGTGTTTCAGGCTGTCTCTGAAGATCGAACCTGGAAACAGCTCTCCTCGCATCGCTTCATCTAAGGAGGATTTAGCAGGTATGATCGTACTGCGGCTCCTCTTCATGTTTTATATTTCTTGTCTAGCCTTCAACTTCTTCAAAATACTTCAAATGTTCAGTGTACTAAGGACATCCTGGGTTCTTTTTTGACATATTGTCTTAAGTTTTGAAATATGCAATCTCTTCAAAGTCTTATTAAAATGAATTGATAAAATGTTCAAATTTTCTAAATGTTCACCTTCTCCCACTCTCTCATACTTTGACATAGAAATCAGTTATGATAAAAAACATATTTTTTTTTTTTTCAAAATTGAAAGTACTACTGAGACACCATTTCAGCTAGAAACCTCAAACCCACTTCATAATGTTCAGCACAGTTAGGACAATGCAGGGTGAGAATTAAGACAGATTTAGAGACATCTCAATATGGATACATATACCCAGACACACACACACACACCCTAGCAACCATTGCATAGAGCTTAGCAACCATTTGAAACACATTAGCATCTACCCAGAGCAACATAGAAACTGTCCTAGCCAATTACCATAGCAACCAGTCAGAAGCAACCAACAAAAACATCATAGTAACCACCCAGAACACCACAACAACAACATAAAAACACCATCAACTATGGTTGGCAATCTGTTAAAGATATTCAATGCATACAGATTTTGTGAAGAGAAGAAGCCCCGTTTTACATTTGGATCTTAGCAACCATAGAGAAGACCTCATAAGGCACAGACCATTGTTTTCAAAATAAATATAGCACTGTAAGATATACTGTATCTGTGATTTGTGAGCAGCTCGATGAATGCTTCCTGTACTCATTTACAATTTGCCTTCCTCACCGCAATTTTCCATTTCAATGCATTTGTGCCATTTGCACAGTTTTGTTCAAATATGAAGTGCACAGTCCTCTATGGTGATCATACTTTGTCTCCCCCTCGTATATTTGCATAAAGCAGAGAGGCTCACTTCATTGACCACAGATGACAGACAAGTTGATAATATGCATACACTCAGATGGTAAATCTGTGTTTGGAAAGATGTCATCAGCAGAGTTTGGCTCAGATTTACGACTCATGGTGAGCTCATTCCATTTGTTTTGGATGGAAGAGGAAAATGGGTGTATGTATGTCCTCCCTAGACTGTACACCAAATCACCTCTGTTCTGTCTTCTCTCTTTCCATCAGTAGTTTCTGTTGTGGTACGATTACTTGTATTCAGCTGCAGGCCAGGGCTGCTGCTCTGTATGATGTCATGCAGGAAGCTTTGAGTATTCTCGAAGAGACAAATGACTTTCCTGCTGCATTTGTAAACTGTCAGGGCAGCCAGCAGAATAGGAGCTGAGTGAGACGTTCCATGAGGACATGTTCTCTTCCTTTATTTTTCATTTTTGTCCTGATATTCTTGGATTCAAATCTTGCCAAGGTGATGTAATATGGCTGTAACATGGCAGGAGCTGGATGTAGGACAGTCATAAAGAGGCATGAAATCGTCAATCAAGCTCTCTCTCTCTCTGTCTCTATTTTCCTATATTTCTTATATATACCTAAGTCCATAGGTGTGGATATCCAGAAGAAAAATCAGAGAATGGCTAATGACCTCCACACTGGACTACGATGCAATCCAGAGAAATCTTGAAAACAGATGGTTATTCCTTATTTTTATATAGGCTTTCAAGAAGCCTTACAATTAATAAATTTAAACGCCGGCACCAGGAAACTCAAATGAAACTCTAAGTGAACGATCAAACAAATACCAAAATGTCATGTCTGCTACTGTCCACGTTCGCATCCTTTTTGAAGTGAAGAGTGGTATTTGGATATGACTTGAAATATGTCAGAGGCATTTTTTCATTATCTTTGACTGAAAACATATGCTAACACAGTTCACGTGTAGCAGATTGACATGTTTCATTCTGAATGTTACATGTTGCACTGGTGCGTCCTTGAAAATTGAAGCATGCTAATTTATGAAACATGGCATATTTATCTAATGCTCACATCATTGTCATAATATGTATAATCTTTGATTGCCTGAAGGGAAGTAACTGAGTGCCAATATCAACAAAAGATATGTACATATTATTTCAGACCTAATTACGTTGTTTATGAAATTACTGGAGGGTCATTACTTGAGTGTCCTGATTAAGTTCACAAAAACAGCTGATTGCACTTTAGCAGAATTCTGCCCACAGTCAGTGATCCAACACACCATCTTTTTCCATCACTTCACGTGTGACACACTCACCAGGCACATGCTGGACTTTCTCTTGAATGGTCACCATTGGAATGCTATTCTGTCTTTTTAATGATAAATGAAAGCAGATTTACATTTATAGAATAATAAGCCCAATCCTCATCTGTGGAGTGACCAGTGGTGATGTGTGTCTATTGACTTGTTGAATCTTTCGTTAAGTCACCCTCTCCATGTCCACAGACCAGTAAGAAATGACGTGATACATTTAGGAGAACATCAACATGTGCAAGTAATCAGACACTACATTAGGCTTTTACGCCGTTTCCACCAGTGTTCAAACAACACTCTTTTTTTCAGCATTAACTGTGTACAGTCACAGTGTCTTTGGGATTCTCAGAACTGCAGAAAGGAAGAGAGCATTTAAAATGTTATTTCATGCAATTAACCATGTTCCTGGGATGATTGTTGTCTGCAAACTGTGACTGTGCCTGTCATGATAAAATCTTAAACCACAATCTGGCAAATTGTGTGGAGCTATTTTGTGAGTACAGCCGAATAAGCACACATGTGTGCTCAGAGAGACATCAAATAACTCTGGGTGTGACTTCAGTTGCATAATAATCATATTTGTTTCAAATATGAGATCATTGTTTCTCGGCATGTTTCCATTTTCCTGCCTTGTTGACCTTGATGCTGTTTTGTCTTTCTGTGTGTGTGTATTTGTGTCTCTGTGTGGGTACGTGCTTGCCCTTTCGGAGTTCTTTTTTTCTAATTAATATGTAGTATCTTGTGTAGGTTGCAAGGTTTGTGTTTTTATGCTGAACATGGATTTTTGAAATTAGCGTGTCAGGGCTCCATGCAGATGTTGGCATGTTGGCTGCTGCAATAACCCAAAACAGCAGCAATGTGTTTATGGGCTCATACTAGACTCATTAATGCAAATAAGCAGGCTCATTCCCAGAGGGAATACATTATACTGCAAGGATTCCTTGAACTTTACCGCATTATTGTTGATGACTGCAAAATTGTAGATGACTGAATAGTTTCCCATTGTTGGAGGAAAAGCTCCTACTCTCAACAAAATATGTACATTTTGTTTAAAAATAAAGTCACTGTTTTACAGACATAGAATTGTTCCGCAAAGCTGTAAATCTGTTTTATTTGTACGATAGGGATATTTTCATGAGATTTTTAGAATGTGTGGTACTTAGACCCAGAAAATATCTTTACCTCCCACAAGTCATAGGTATTGTAAACTGATCACGGGCTGTGTTGCTGACTCCTACACAGTTACTTCTCAGCCACCAGCTCCTCGTTCCTAGCACTCAGTTAATTTGCAGGCAGATTGAACAGGACAGTCACACACATATGGTAAACAGTTCATCAGTTCGCTAATCCAACAGCTCTGTTACAATGCCAGGTTGTGGAGATTACAGTACTGTGGGCAAATCTCTTACACACACACACACACACACACACACAACAGCTGTTCAAAAACATGTAGACAGACTGACCATAGAGGATAAAGGCCTGGGTGTCAGATATGAGGAATAACGGTCTCCATACTTTGCCTCTTTGGCTCCATCTGGTGGTTTTGGTGCAGTGCATCAGTTAGGATTACCAAGCTGGTATCATTTTAATCAATAATAATCAATAATCCCCGTTAAAGTAATGACACTTCCAGAGGGAGATGTTTTATTTTCCTGTATTGCAGCAGGTGTCCGTGATGAACTGTTTTCTCTGCTCTGTCTTAGGTTTGTCAGAGGTGTCGGCCTCACTCAGGTATAACCGACGGCCTACCTGCCCTGATGCATCTGTGGGGGTACGTATCCCCACACCCCCTCCCTCTCACCACAGGAAGAGTCATAGTCTGGGAAACAAGTGAGTACAACTCCAAGTCGTGTGTGATTATTTATTTGTGACACAGTGGATCAAATTCATGTTCTAACAAATACCAACAATCTCCAAGCCAGATTTTTGCATGTCCGCTATTGAAAAGATTAACCCAAATGACATGCTGGCATTCATATGGAAACTGAATATGTAAGCACATATAAATGTTTCCAGCAGCACGTTTCTTTGCTGCTCAGTGTAGCTTCTGGGATTTCCCACACAGTAACACCTGTTTCACACTATCAGTGTAGCAGTACAGCTGTTTGACTGCTGCTGCTGCAGAGTGTTTGTCTCTCACACGAGAGGCATCACTCCTTCAGGGCAGTGCAGATATTTGCTGTTGAAATACTGTTCAACATTAAATGAAATATCATATTTGAGTTGTTGTTTTACAGTGACACTACATTGATATTGTGACGCAGGCTTAATTCTCTTTGTGCAGTGCGATGGGTTTTTGGTGATGCAAAATTTGACATCTCAGGTGGTGATTTGCAGCAGATTTAATAAACACGTCAGTTATCTGAATTAATCACTTTTACCAGTCCATGCTAATCTCTATGTAGCATCAAACTCCACACCCAGGCAGCAAAATTTGGCGTTTGAGCTGTAATGGCGAGCATAAAGGCTCATTTCCTTCTGCCCACAGTATGATGTGTCAGTATGGCATGTCTGAAAGCAAGAGTGCTACGTTTCCCATTGAGAAAGCACGACACCTCCTGGACGACAGCTTCCTGGAGTCTCAGAGTCCAGTGAGGAATGATCCACACAGTACCTCGGTGTCCAATGGCCTGTCCTTAGGTATGAGACATATCACTGGACAACTATACGTTCTACTATTTCCTTGTTATATTGAAGCTAGGCATTAGTTTCACTGTACATAAACAAAAGTGATGTTCAGTCCCAATGTCGTCCTGTCTCTCATAGCAGCTCTCTTCCTTCACAGGGAGCAGTGAGAGCTCCTTTGGGGAGGAGTTGTCACCTGGAATGGAAAGGTGAGAGCCAATCATTGACCAAGCCCGGGGACGAATATGAGCCATTTTGGCTAACTCTGGCACGTTTATTAATGTGCATTGTCCCTGTCAAACAAAGACAATGAAGAAAGAAAGAAAGAAAGATAGAAAGAAAGATGTAATTCATGGAATGTGACTTAACTAAAATTTAACTAATTATATTAACTAATTTAACTTAAAAAACTTAAATGTGACTGTGTGTGGCTTAAAACACAACAGTGCATTTGATTGGCTATGCCAACTTAAGCTCAGGCTCTCTGATTGGCCAGTCTGAAGCCATTAGACATACAATACTTTGGACCAGATCTGTCAGCCAGTTGGTTTTGGGTTGTTCGGCCTTCTTTTGACCAATCAGAATCAAGACCACCGGCATGGAACTTTAATTTATTGTGTAACAGATTTTGTCACAAATGCATAGCTAATGATACCAATGAATAACTTGGGGAAAAAAATAAATAACATGAAAAACACACACATACTGTGTATACTATATATACACACACACACATACAGTATGTATATATGTATGTATATTCGTGTGTATATATACTGTATTTATACATAGATGAGATGAGATGAGATGAGATGAACTTTATCAATCCCACTTTGGGGAAATCTCAATGTCACAGCAGCTCAGTAACATTAGACACGACACAAAAACAGAACAGAACATGCCACAAGATAAGGAACAGTGAAAAGTAGAAATTCCAAAGTGATCTAAACCTAAGGAGATGTACATTTTCTTGAAATAAATGTATCTGTGCATTCTGAGCCATTTGGACTCAAACTGACTGTAACTGTGACAAACAGGGGCCGCATGTATGCCACACTGGGCCCCAACTGGAGGGCCCCACTTCGCAACTCCCCTCGGAGCCGCAGCTATGCTTACAGGTACAGTACAGAGGGTGAATTTATTCTAGTGGGTCAGTAGAAGTTCGACGGAGGCCCATGCATATTCTGGTCATCTTTACATTTAAGGTGGATCTGGGCCAGTACTGTACTTATAAAGCCACGTAGGGAAGGAGAGAAAACATTTATTCTTAAATGCATCAGAAGAATGTCACAATTTTGCTTCTGTTAACTAGAACTATTCAGCGATAAACCACAACTTTAGTGATTTTCAAAATATCAAAAATTAAGACCAATTTTCATGGATTTTTGTTGCAAACCTCATTCAACTGATTTTTATTTTTAACACACATCTCTATATATATGATTTTATTTTTTACCTTTTTAGTGGTTGAGACCACAGCTGCTAATAAGCTGTTTATTGCAGACAACCAAGTGCCTAATTTCACTTGTTCACAGTGTGTTTTGCTTGGCCCCATTAGTTCATCTGGGGCCAATACTTGCTATGGATGCTGTGAGGCTGGCAGTAACATCATCATTGAGGGGCCCCTGCGCAGGAAAACACTGCTGAAGGAGGGAAAGAAGCCCAAGGTGAGCCACAAATTCAGATTTCACTCAAAATCTCATCAAGAACAAAATGAAAATACAATTGTGCAGGATCATTTGCAGTTGATCTGTGTCTCACCAAATTAGCACAAAAGGAAAATTATTCATGGTATTAATTTTATCAATTGTGTTGCAGTTGTCGTCTTGGACGCGATTTTGGATTGCCCTTTCAGCATCCACATTGACTTTCTATGGCGCTAAAGCACTGAGGGCGTCTGAGAGGAAGCATGTAAGTTTACCTCTACAGCATGAGATCAGGGATTATAGGATTAATCTATGATCTATGGATTATAAATTTGAACTTCATATTATATCAGCTGTAGTCCACGATGAGTCATTTCTGTCTTTTAGCGTCTTTTACAGTTTTAATGGACACCAAACAACCAGAAACCAGTATTTTCTATGGCTGTAATAAATTATGTCAAGATAATAACGTTAACTAAACTGCTGTTTAATTAACGACAGATTTTTGCGTTTTGAAGGGAAACACTATTTCACTTCCTCCTGCCCAAAATGGCCATGAACTGTGAAATTTGGCCCTAAGAGTACCAAGCGTTTAACCTGTTAAAGGCAGTGGTTATGTTTGTATTTGCGTGTATGTTATGTATGTCTTTTTAACAGTATAAATCGAGCCCCTGTAAGATAGTGTGTGTGACTGGTTGGATGGTGGTGCTGCCGGATGACCCGACCAGACCAAACATCTTCCAGCTGAATGACCCGGACAAAGGTGAGCATCTCTTGGTTGATTTCAGGGGACTTTACAGATCCATATTATTATATTAAATATCCGTGCAACATTAGTGCCACATGTGATGATGCTTCTGTTCTTCACAGGAAATGTTTACAAGTTCCAGACAGGATCCAGATTTTCTGCCATCATCTGGCACAAAAACCTAGAAGAGGCTTGCAGGAGCAGTAGACCACAGGCATGTTCAACTCCATTCATACATGTTTTTACATGGTGTGTCTGTGTGTCAGTGGAGTTTTAATTAACAAAGTTTGACTGGAAAATACAGAAGAGGATTAGGGTCAGGAAAAACATTGTGACTTTATTCTCAGAATTCTGAAACAGTTAGAATGCTTTTTTTGTTTGTTTTTTACTTGACACTAATCCTCATTCACAGGAAAAACAAAGGGCAATAAATATTGGTTGTTTTTGGCCCAGTGCAGCAAGTAAATGTTTACATGTGAGTGGTCACGTTGTGTCAATCCATGTCCACACACACACACACACACTCAGTCAGCTCCAAAATAGGTATGATCATCTAGGAGATGTCTGTGGATGTTAATATAATAAGTGCAACGTAAGAAAAGAAATCAAGTCAAAATTTATAGCGTTCATTTTAGTAATGTAAAGCTTAAATAAGCAAATTTCATTGTGACTCTCCCCTCTCTTTCTGCATTGTGAGACAATAGTGTCCATCATGACTACACTGAAGAAATTAGAATTACTGTTTTGTGTGCATTTGGGACACTGCTTCAGTGTTTCAACTCAAGTGAAACACTTCTGACCTCTGTCTTCTGTCTGCTTGCTGACCTGTTCCTCCCACAGATACCAGCAAACCTCATGTCCTTTGAGTGAGAGCAGATCGCAGCTGGATCTTCATTACTGTGCCAAACATTGTACACAATGGATTTATTCTACTTACTGAAAATGAGGAATCATCAGCAGAGGAAGCTCTTTAATACTGGATGTACATACATACTGCAGTGTCCTTTCCAGAGACACAGCTCGTCTGCTTGGGAGGGATGATCCGTGTCTCGTTCAAAGGAACTGATGTTGTCCCTTTTCAGTCTCTAAGCATCCTCGTTCATCGTACTTTGTTATGCTGCTATTAATGTGAGCCAGCACATCGGTTATGGCCCAGTTTCTGGTTAATGTGTAGATGCGCAGAGGTGGACAACAGTGTTATCTGACTTGGATGTTCAGTGGATGCTGCCTTCAAATGGGACGCTCAAAAAAGCATGCTTGGCTGTCCCTTTGTCCTCTACTGCTCAGGAGAGGTTTAACTGATGAGAGCGCTATGGCTACTAAGGTGTACTCCTCTTTTTCACTTTTGTAAAATGGACAATGTTTATGTTTTCCTGCATTTCAACACTGCGCATAAGAAAAAAGAAGATAACCCAACTCTGAGATGTCAGCCAACATCAATTCTGAAGTCCTCAGCAGTGGATTTGTCTCGTTAGCATGACCCCTTTGAAGGCACCATTGCAGTGTTGAAAGCCAGTGCTGCAGCAGGATGATGAAGGACACACATCCTCTTCATCATCTTCAGCCCTGGAACATAAAAGCTCTTTACAAGATGACAAAAGAAGTGACATCCATAAGGAGTGGATCCATCCACCTATCCACCTGCCTCAATACCTCACCTGGTAGTGCTACTGTAAAGGCTGTCTGCTGATACACATTACAGGACTAAGAGGTTTACAATTTATATTTTCTACTGAACAAATAATAATGTGTCAAACAAGTTGATATTAATGCTAAACTGAAAAACTCGATGTGTGTCAAAAAGGACAGAGCAGCTGCTCGAGTGAAATTAATACCTAAAGTATGAAACTTTCCCCAATCACATGAATGTAAATACTGTATTTATTTGTAACAGAGTTTATTTTTAGGCAAATTGTATGTTAAGTTAAGTTTGATGTGAAGATAAGTTTGAGCTGATCAGAGAGCATCTTGGTGGAAATCCACTCTAAAAATCTGACGTAAGTAAAACAAAAGACTCGTCGACATCAGTCCACCTCGGACTAAATCTGCTTCTAAAGCACAATGTCACATGCAAGAGAGTCAACAACAGATTCCCATGAATGACATTAATCAGTGACAGGTATTTATGATCACACAAAATATTGATAACAATAAAAGAGGTACTTCTTCACAAAAATCCAATAATGTGTAAATGTGTTAGTCAAAGTCCAGCAATCTTTTCATCTGTGAGTGATTTTTCAAAACCTGTTTAGTTGTTTCTCAGCAGTGAAAGCTGTTGGATCCGTACTATGTATGATACAACAAAGTACATTAATGACATTATGATTTCTTTGACTGTAAATTTACCAAAAGGGGACTTGATAGTTTGTCCATCAGTCAGTTGAAACTTTGTCACTCAAGATCCTACTAACTATTTAGTCAACTAGAAATCACTCATCAGAGCTTGTACCCTCTCCAAAGCAAACACAGACTAAATTTATCCTGTCTTATAACAATATTATATCAGAATCAGCAAGACCTTTATTGAACCTCATTTGCCAACATAACTAATCTGCTAAAAGGGGGCAGTCTAAGTGCTCGGACTGACCAAAAGAAGGGAGTACTGTTAATACTGTATTACTTTAAACCCCTGTAAATGTCATTTTTCCTGGCTTTACACAGTGTCCCAAACTGCTCTCTGGTGGGTGTAGGGCTGGGTTGGAGACCACTGTTAATCAGTATTCTCACATGCTAAATGCTGCACCACATGACCAATAAAGTGCAGTTGATGTGTAAAATTGGTGCAGTCCAACCTGAAAGAAATGATGATGAATAATTTCGCAAATATGACTTTGTTCAACCAATGTGATGGATCTCCGATCAAGTGTTGGAATCAGCAGTCCTTACACTTACTCAAGTGACAAGGGGGGGAAAAAAAGATTTTTTTTTTCCATTATTTAATGCCAAAATAATTACAAATTATCCCATTGTCTTCTATGTGTGCTGCTAAGTTTACAGGATGTCATATTAGTTTAGATGCAATTTGTCAAAAATGTCAAGTACCAAGAGAACAAATGGAGCTTTTCCACTGCTGGTGAATTCAACTCAAGCCGTACCAAACCAGCCCTAATGTGAACTGGCCACACATTTTGGATGTTGTTTCCTTTGAGGGAGACATGACGGGCTGATTATGGGTTCAAGTCAGTGACGTATAAAGGGAAGTAATCCGACAGACGCAGATAATTTGGTTAGAATCATGACATTTTAATTTTTGCAAATAAGGTGGATTATAAGTGGTAAGATACGCATAATGTAACAGGACTGGTCATTTTTCTGAAACAGGATGTTTTACTCTGCTCTTTGTGATCTGTTTCAGCATAGTGAAATTCTGTTAAAGTACAAACTGCTTGTTTACAAAACATTTGAGAAAAAATTTGGTGTTCTGACCAAATGGTAATGAGTGCCTGGACATCCTTTACAGTCCAGTTCATCGTTGTGATCAGTTAAAAAAAGAGTAAAAAGTGTTTTCAGAGATTTGTTGTGGATGTGTGCAATAAATTCTCTGGTCTTTTAAACGTGGTTTCTCAGTCTTTAATCTCCTTGTCGTTTGTTATGATGCAAAGTTAGAGCCTGCACCAAAGCATAGCCAGAAAACTGGGACTTCAGCTTACTCGGACTCAGGTCTGACTTTAATGTAGTGTAAGAGGAAGCAGGCCGCCAAGTTATGGCTTGTTGTGATTCAGTCTGGTGGTGGAAAAGAACCAAAACTCACTTTCTGTAATGAATCAGTATGTCATCACATCACTATGTTTTGTTTTAAGATTTGATGACTCCATCAGATCCAAACTAATTTCTGTTTTAATCAGATTCCACAGGGGAAAGTTGTCTATCTTAAAAGGGACATTGCATGTGTTTTGTACATAATTTCCAGCATCTGTTGTAACTGTGAAACAGAAAAGCACTCAGTTTGATCATCAGTCTGTGATTACTTGAAGTTACTTTTGATCATGACACTGCTATGTATTGCTGTATTTTCCAGCTTCAGACCCTGAATTGGGAATAAAATTGACAATTCTGATTGGCTTGTGGTGTCCATGGTTTTTGGGAATTCCTAAATCCTGTCTGGGAATATTGAGCCTTTGATGAAGGATGGATCAGGCTCAGGAACATAGCTATGGACATTTATCCTGCTGATCTAGAACGACAAAGAGTTTATTTGTATGTTACATTAAAAACTATATTAAAGAGGAAATTTCTACAGGAATTTGAAAAAACTACACTTACAATTCTCATGAATGAAAATAATTGATAATCTAGAGGAACTGCTTTGTAAATCTAAATAAATCAGGAGTCAGTACAAATTAGACTCTTCACAGTGGTGGTCACCCCTCAGCCATTTAACGCTGCCCAGCTAACGGTTTGTTTTAAATGATTTACACACATTTCCACATTCATTTCGGCCTGTAGACATTTTACCTACTGCAGCGGGAATAGGCGAACAGTCTCATCATCAGCTGCACCACACTGTGGTTGATACAATGTGAGGTCTTTTCTTCTCAGCAGAAGCTTTTAATTCGTAATAAACATTTCAAACCAACATGTAGTTAATAAGTTCAACTGAAAATAACATGCTGTGCGACATTGTATTTTTGGCAAGTAGTTGTATGTCAGCAGGTAATTATTGTGTATAAAAAACCCTATTACATACATGCAGCATGTCACCTCTCCCATGTTGCATGTGTTCATAAAAATGCTGCTGTACTTGAGTGATTGTCAGTATTTCCAGTCATTGTGATCCCATTTGTGTTCTGATGTAACATGCAGATTGGTCTGTGGCATCTCTCTCCATATGCATAACAAACAATGGCAAAAATACTTACAATATCAAAAGGAAGCTTTTCATTGGAACAATTTTGAGATGTCTTGACTGCATGTGAACTGATTTATGCCTTCCCAAGGAAGACACAATGAACAACCAGCGATGCCACTGTTTTAGGTCTATTGTGTGGCTCACTTGAATAAAACGAATTAAATACAATATGTAATGTGTACAATCAGAATAATTAAAACGGGAAATATGCAGGTGGGGCAAAAGTGGCGTTTAAAACCAGGGGAGCTCCAAGTTGTGCAGGTGGCGCTAGTATCGCCGTTTGAGAACCTGCGTTATCCCCTGCAGCCGCTCCCTTGTCTGAGTGTCTGTCAGACAGCGCGGAGGGTTCAGAGAACCCGCGGATCACGGTACACAGCGCTTCGTTATGTGTGGACTTGCACGTTTCTACGACGTGTTAACCCGCTAGTTAAACAGAGTAACGAACAGCCAGAAACGAGTTAACTTGAGCATTAAGTGTGAAGGTAAACGCAACGGACAGAAATAAACCAGGAGCGAACGCCGTGGTCGTACTGCTAGCTAGCACTGGCTAAGGAGCTAACCTGGCTAGTGGCTGCTGACAGGTTAGCTTAGACAGCTATCTTCGCTATGTGAACGTTAAGCAGCAAAGTGGACATGAACAAAGTTTGTGCGGATCTATGGTTGGTACAAATTTTATAATTTATTTTTAAGTTGGGGTTATTAAGTATTCGCTGAGTGACCGTAGGTATGATAGATGTTGGTGATAAGTTACTATGGATTTGTATTACTTAGCTTAACGTTAGCTATCCAAGTTGCTAGCTAGACTGAATGAGCAAATTGACTTAGTTTGTAAACTAGTTATTACCTCCGCCTGTGAGGTTATGTTGTAGTCTGTGTTGGTTTGTCTGTTAGCAGGATTGCACGAAAAGTGATGGACCCATTTTATGAAACTTTGACAGGTTGGGCATCATCCAGGAAATCACCAACTGAATGTTCTTAAACATGGCGAGATAGGGCGTTTTGTGATATTTTGGCTAGTTTCTCAAATTCCAGCAATTACATTTTGATTAAAAAACAAAAGTAAGGCTTGCACACCCGAAGGCGATCTGCTGCTGATGCTGGTAAGGATCTAGATTTGATGAACTGAATTTTTTTTTTACATTAACAACAGTGGTCCTCTTTTAGTCAGACCAAGATAGGATCATGTAAACGTGCCATGTTGTGACTAAGAGCTTAAAACAGTGTAAGCATAGTTTGGCTAATGCCTCATACACACCACACGAGCTGTCTTGCTGTGTAATGTCCTGCAAGTCACAAAATTTTCACCTGACTCATCTGCAACACACTTCAGGAGATCCCCAAGAGAAACCAGCATGTCATGTCTCAAAGTAATGTTTTATCTCCTGAAAATGCACACAGAAAGGGGTAGATAGTGGTGTTCTTTGCATTTTTTTACATCTGAGATTAAACAACAGGGCATGTGTTTCAGACGGGAGTATCCTATTACTCCAGACAACTAACTGACCAGGGTCCATGGGCTTGACAGTCGTCATATAGCAGAGTGTATGGTTCCATATCAGGCAAAAATTATCAGTCGAACTCCTTCAGCAGTTTTTTTTTATTTTTTTCCGTAGTAAAAAAAAAAGACATTAAGTCTTTTAGCCATGACATACTGGAAGGTGAGTTATGGCTTTCCTATTGCTATAAAATATACCCTAAAGCTATTAAGTGTGGCAAAAACTACCACATCACCTACCCTTTTAATGAGATAGGTCAGAGCCATGAAGACACCAAATACGGTGGCTGGATTAGTCCTGGAAGAAAATGGACATTATAAATAAATGACTCATTACTCACAGTCACAGTTCATGATTATATATGTTGGGTGACAATTGGTGAGGTAACTAGATGTAGCATGCTCAGGCAGCCCACAGATTTTATTGGGCTACTACATCCCACGTAAAACATCATGGTTCAGTTTACTGTCTCAGACTACTGACCCTAGTTGGGCAATTGTGTACATGTTAGGCTGGCATGATTTTGGGGAAAAATCACTGCGCAATATTTGGCCCTTTTCCACCACTGCTGAATTATACTAAGTCATACCAAGATGGCCTGCTTCCTTTTCCCCTACACTCAAGCTGAGCACAAGCCCCAGTTTGAGACAGTGTTAAGGAGTGCTGAGTTGTATTCTTTGTACATGGTTTAATGAATCCAAGATCAGATGACATGTTCCAGATCATTTCATTGGGTCAAATCCTAGTTTGTTTAGAAGTTCTTCAAAGCCATCTGAGGTACTTGATTAGTGGAAATTAAGAGGGATAACTGAGCATTGTGCTCATTGAAAGGGTATATACTGTACATTGGCACTCCAAAACATGGCCTGAGGAAGACCAAGTCGAAACAAGCTTCTCCTCGAAGCAAAAAACATATTCAAAGAAATTATTAAAACAAAGGCAACATTGCTAAAGAGAGCTGGCAGTAGTTGTAGACTATACATTATAATATATAAATACTTTGGGTAACCTCGTCTACAAGTTGGATTCCCAAAATATTCAGGAATTTGTGGACTATTTATTGATCTATACATGGATTGTTCCATCCCAACTGGAGTAGTACCTCACTATAATCATTTCGGAGTACGCAAGAGGATCTTAGTGATCGCGAAATCTTCCCTGAATGGCTGGGCAGAATTCGTTTGACCTTTGCCAGCTGTATGACTTATGCCACAATTGAAACAGTAGAAAACCACTGCCGCATACCGGCATAAAACTGGTGGCAGAATTAGGACCTGAAATATAGTACTGTGAGATGGGACATGTTCACAAAATCCACCACTATTGGTGGTGTTCATAAATTCATAACTTTTCAATGACAGAGAACTAGGTTTTAACACAAATTTGGTGTTGGTATTTGTTCAAACGAGTGCCCCTTTCAGTAGTTATTTAAAAGAAGATAACTATACCTCTAATGCTTTTGTTTGTGTCAAACACTGCTACATCTGCTTTAAGGCAGGCTGAGCTGCCTGAAGGGAAAGCTCCGGTTCGCACCTTGTGTATTATTTTTAATCACTTCTTCTTGTCTCAGTAATTGTGAAAAAGTTAAAACAGAGCCATCGTCCTTGTTTCATTTTACATTTTATTCTGTTTCATAAAAACTATACTCACTCAGTCTTTTACATTTGTATAAAAAAAATTTACATAGAGGAAACAAAGGCCCCTTTCATTCGTTAATTTCACGTGTTCTTGTCATCCAGTTAACAAGGTTGCATGATAATTCGAGGTGCAATTGCTTGAAAGACAGTCAGAATGTATCAGAATGATCTGACTATGTGATTAGATCTTGTGTCAAGTCACAATTTGTGATTGTGATGTGTGTAGCAGGGAGGTGTATCATACAATAATAATCCGCCTACTAGTTGTAAATGTCACCCCCTACAGACAAAGTGCGCAATGCAGACAGCATATAACAAGGATTTATGTTAATGCAAAGTGTAAAAGAGACCATAAGTAACATACTGTCAACTATAAATAAAAACTTATGTAATGAATGTAAGCAACTAAAAGATAATAAAGCAATGACTCTTTAAAAAGCTGGTGTCAATATGTGTCTGGTACAGTTAGATGATAGATGAACTGATGAAAATTGCCATTTATTTAAACTAATGTCTTGGAATGATGTATCCTGAGCATTAAGATTAAGCACCAACTCTAGATATCTGCAATACATTTTGCAGGTTAATATAAAAATATAGAATAAAAATATTAAATAAAAGTATAATATGAAATATGCCAACAACACATTAACAAAGTCGCACCAAAAAAGGTCAAAAACTTGAAAACTGCTTTGAGCCCCTGATTCAGTGCTTTAATTTGAAATCAGTCGGTGAATATTTATTTAGCAAGTTGACAAGTTTGTATTCATTTAAATTTGTCAATATACAATTTTGAAGCAATTTATCAAGTAAAAATAACATGTATTGCTGATTTTTAGAATGCTACTGTAAGTGCAGTAGCACTACCCAGAGGAAACCCACATGCAGACACAGGGAGAACATGCACACACTCCACAAAGAAACGGAGTACCCATGTACCCACCAGGGCAGACACACCCACACCAGGAGAGACACACCCACAAAAGCAGTGGTCTGCTGCAGTCAGATTAACAGCCTTAGTCTTGTTCACTCGTCTGAAAAGTTTTTTTATTTTCTAAGGCAATGGACTTGGACAGCTGTTTCTGTTATTGCAATTGAGATTAAGTTATATTTTATGCATTAAAAATGCCTCTCATAGAATGAAAATTATGCATTGATTTTGGTAGTAAAAGGTACTCAACTGGAACCATTATCAAAACTAGACAGTAAAAACTGTCCCTCCTTTGTGCTGGACATCCGTCAGTTTTATCTTTTTTTTCTTTTTTTTTTCAGAGTAAACAACTAATATCTAAATTTTTAAAAATCTATAGATTAACTGATGATGAAGAGGATATCTGTAGCCGAGCTCCAGGGTGAGATGAGAAAGTGAAAAGTGTAAGTCCTTGCAGAGGGTTCTATCCTAAATCCATTCCTGCTGTGGATTCTGATTCTGTGGCTACAAAGAGATGCTAGTTTGTTGTTAATCTTACTGACCTGTACACTTCCTTGCAGGTTTTGCAGATCGCTCTCATGTGCCCATGGAGAAGGCGGCTTTTGAGGGGTGGCTGGAGTCAGTCTCTGCCACTTTCCTTACGCTGAATGACCAGCAGCGAAACCAGTCTCTGGACCATCTTATATCCTTAAGTGGTGCCGTGCAGCTCCGTCACCTGTCTAATGGCCTCGAGACACTACTCAAGCGTGACTTCCTGCGTCTGCTTCCCCTGGAGCTGGCCTTCTATCTACTGCGCTGGCTGGATCCTCAGACCCTTCTCACCTGCTGCCTGGTGTGCAAACAGTGGAATAAGGTGAGCACTGGTCCTGGCTTGGTTGATGCTAAATGTTCAATTCAGTTGCTAGGAGGGCTCCAACAACAGTGTTATATCACTGTGTGGAACTCTTAGTTGTGAATTTTAAATCAGCTCTGCCTTAGCGTGTTTACAGCGTTGCAATAGTGTAAATTCAAAAAATTAACGTCACCGCATCACCATACAATAATTTCAAATTAAAATGTATAAAAAATTTAAGTTGTCATGCAGGTCAAATTTAGGAACTGTAATGTAAACAATACAGTGGCCCACTCATTAAAGGTTTCTCATGTGTGTACCTTTCAACAATTCTACGACTGCTTTTAGGTGATCAGCTCATGTACTGAGGTGTGGCAGGCCGTGTGTCGGGAGCTGGGCTGGAGGATTGATGAGTCCATTCCAGATGCATCACATTGGAAGGCGGTCTACCTGAAGGCAAAGCGCCGCATGATGCAGCTGGAGGACCAGGAAGCCTTCGAGACGTCATCACTGATTGGCCACAGTGCTCGTGTTTATGCCCTCTACTACAAGGATGGCCTTCTTTGTACAGGTACACTGTGGCTCAGTGTGTTGTATCAGATTAGATTGCGCTTTGTAGTGACAAGCCTCTAAAAGTTAATGTACATACAAGAATTCACAACAACAAAAAACTTATTATTTTTGCTCTTCTTTTCTTTTTTTCATGCTGAGAATCAGATAAAAATATTTTGAGTGAGGTGTCCTCTCCACCAGACGACACTATTCAATAAACATCGATTCTCTTTAATGTCATTTTGATAATGCCTGGTGATTTGTGCTAATTTGTCCCACGTTCTGGAAGTAAGTAGATGTTGTTCTTGGTACAGACTATCTCTCTGGGTTACTGGCTCTGTAAGATTATTAATTCATATCAATGTGTTTATTATTATAGTGTACAGTCTGATGATCTTTGATGCAATCTTTTCTGTTTGTGTGGCTTTAATACTGTAATGGTTTCATTTGTATTTTTCAGGCTCTGATGACCTCTCTGCCAAATTGTGGGATGTCCGCACAGGGCAGTGCATTTACGGAATTCAGACGCACACCTGCGCCACTGTGAAATTTGATGAGCAGAAGCTGGTGACTGGATCTTTCGACAACACAATAGCAAGCTGGGAGTGGAGCACAGGGGCTAAAATCCAACAATTCCGTGGCCACACGGGAGCCGGTTGGTTTACACATTTAGCAGATTATCTACTCTGGGATTTTCATAAGAATTTCACAGTCCAACTAATGTTTTACTTTTGAATGATTCCCCATGTTAGTGTCATATGCTTTATTAATATGAATGTATTAATATTGGAAGAAACATACAGCACATATAGTCTAGAATAAATAAATAGGATAGGAGAATAGGTTCCTTATTGAGCACGGTGCACGCAACTTTTTATATAGTCAATGTTTTGTGTCTTCAGTTTTCAGTGTTGACTACAATGACGAGCTTGACGTGCTGGTAAGCGGCTCTGCTGACTTTACAGTGAAGATTTGGGCTCTATCTATTGGTGCATGTCTCAACACCCTGACAGGACACACTGAGTGGGTCACCAAGGTCAGTGTGTTTTATATAGATTTTGTTTGTTTGCCAGTTATGAGAAATAGTCCTGCACATAAGCGGATGGAAATGTGTGAGTCATAGATGTGCATATGTCTACCAAGGAGTGGCATCTGTGTGCCACCGTCATTTGTAACCCTCCCCCCTATGATTGTTCTCCTTCTGTCACTCCCTGTCTGTCTGCCCCTTTTTCAATTCAAATAAAGTTAATTAATTTTGGCATGAACTTTTGCAGAAGCTGATTTTATTGACTTGATTCGTTTTCACAAGCTATTTTTGATTGAATGTTATTGAATGATGTAATTAATCACATTAATGACGCACCGTAACTTTTAGAGCACACAGGGCTCACAGGCAAGCAGGTGCACATTTGCTCCCTCTTTTGCTTGCACTCTCAGTAAAATGGGGAAGCAAAAAATGAAACTGAAAACTGCAGTCAGCAGGATTTCCTTTGAAATGTTGAAAAAGCGCTTTCTTTCCAACATGTTGATATTGTAAATCTGTTTTCTTTTTGTGTATCTGGCAGGTGATACTGCAGAAAAGTGAGGTAGAATCCATGATGCACAGTCCTGGTGATTATATCCTCTTAAGTGCTGATAAGTATGAAATTAAGGTAATGCTAATGTTTGCAGCCCTTTGTCATGTTGTCAGATTCATCAGTTTGTGGATCAAGAGAAAATGAATAACCATTTTTTTTATCACTGATTGATAGTTTTAATCAAATGTTCACTGTTCCTTACATCTCCAATGTGGCCACCCTTTGTTCACATCTCTATAATCTGAATATTTTCAGATAACAAGCAAGCACTCAATAGTGGTTTTCCTGTATGAGCTGTGCAGCTTAGATGTCCATAAGATGGAGCTAATAGTATTTGTTATGTAGGTTTGGCCTCTAGGCAGTGAGATCAACTGCAAGTGCTTGAAGACGCTGGCGGTGTCCGAGGACCGGAGCATCGGCCTGCAGCCGCGCCTGCAGTTTGATGGACGTTACATCGTGTGTAGCTCTGACCTTGGCGTTTATCAGTGGGACTTTGCCAGTTTTGAGATTCTCAGGTAAAATACAAACCAGAACCCTTGACACATAAAATGTGACTTTTAGTGGAGTTCAAAGAACTCAATTTTGCTTTTGCTGCTCCTTATTATATACTTTTCTGTTTTCAGGGTGATAAAAACACAGGACCCGGCCAACCTGTCCTTGCTCAGCTTCGGTGAGGTGTTTGCTCTGCTTTTTGACAACCATTTCCTGTATGTGATGGATTTGAGGACTGAGGCCATCTCAGGCCGCTGGCCTCTGCCTGCCTACAGAAAGTCCAAACGGGGATCAAGCTTCTTGGCTGGTGTGACCTCCTGGCTCAACGGCCTGGATGGAGGAAATGACTCTGGGCTCGTGTTTGCCACAAGCATGCCCGACCATAGCATTCACTTAGTACTATGGAAGGAGAATGGATAAAAGACAGGCAGACAGCTACCATGGAAATGTACTGCTGCCGTGCATGGAGCAAAGTGATTTCACTTTTTTTGTTGACTGTTTCATCCTCCAGACACAAACAAATGTGACACAGACAGATGTGGAGATGATTAGCACGATCATAGTCACCACGATGAGCAACCATTCACTGATTGATTAGATCTCATTTTTGCAGAAAGCTGTGAACCTGCTGGGTCCGATCTGAGGTTTCTTCGCAAAGACTTAACAAAAAAACTAATATCAAGGATAAAAACCATTAAACCCATAGAAATAATCATGCTCACCTTCTTTTAAGTTTGTTAAACACTGTTGGTATTTGAATTTTACATGATCAACATTTTCTGTGCTGTGAGATTATGAACAGGTGGAGTTGGAATCATTCTCACATGTCCTTTTTAATGACTGCAAACATTAATTTTACAAGCTAACAGTTTATTTAGATATACACAGGAACACAATATTCAATCGAATCTTTCAAAGGATTAAAGTCTTACAATCTGACTGATTTGCTGCAATATAGTTGTTAAAATTTCTGACATTAAGGTTTACACTTCAGTCATTCTCCACATTTGATCAGTTTTGAAGAAACTGCAAACATCAGCAACTGAGCTTTTCAAGGCAGAATAAAGCTGTGCAGGTTGTTGCTACGGTAACTAAAGCAGATATGAAATGTTGAAAAGCAGCTTTGCCTTATTAGACATCTGTTGTAAATAGTGGAGAAAATGTTTTTCGTCATATGTCACAGTGGTTTGCCACGTTTGTGAAAATTCACTGAACTCTGCTTTTCTAAGAATTCTGTTGTAAATGTCTGGTGCCTTTTCAGTTCATTATAAAGGTTCATATTCTAAATAAGCTGTGAGGATAATGAGTCTAAGTCAGAAGGTTGTTTGGAATTTTTCATACTTCAAGTCATTTTATATCAATCACTGACAGTAAATAGCTTTGAAATGTTGACCGTGTTAAACATTAGCTTTATTTTTCTAAAGGTTCACAGTGGAGGAAATGATGAGCAGTTGGTTGCGTGGAAAGTGTCCATTTTAGAAAATCTTTTTTTTATTCTGAGAAACTGTGTCAAACCTCAATAAATTTTCCATAATTCAGTTTTCCGTTGAGTGTGAGACATACAGAAGTGAACCACCGATATATTTTTACTGTTGTCTGTTCTGTATCATTTCAATGAGACAAATTAAACCCCAGCTGCACTCAGTGTCATTTTCTTTTTTCATTATTTAACTACTTCTAAAAGGACATGTGAGATGACAGATAGATTGACTTGGGATGTGTGAATTCCCTCTTAAGATAAATTTCCCTTTAGTTGTGGCCTATTGTCCACCTACATTTGTCTGCAATCAGCGCAACTGCAGTCCACGCAGGTGAAATTATTATTACACTTTACACCAACAGGGGGCGATAGCACGCTTGTGATGGAACGTCACTAATGTGTGATACAATGCACCAGTAAAGAGTCCTTACAACCAAAGTGAACACTAATAGTGTGTACATGAGGTAACAAGGCTCACATTAAGTGAGTTGTAAATGTTTGTAGCTGCCTGTGCTGTTTGTGAATTATTCTGTCATTACTACCATATACCATTATAAACTGTGACAAATTTCCACATGGACTACAATCTGTCAGTCCTATAGATCACCTCACCCGTTGTTTAATTGTGTATTTCACATTCAGTTATGTTCGAAATGATCAATATTGTGCACTGTTGTGGTACAAATACAGTTAATTGATTGTTTTATGGTTCTCCCATCATTCAAACCTGCACTGACCATACATTCAGTCAGTTTACACAGATGGTGAAGTAGCAGTGACTGTTCATCTGTTGGTGTGGTCCTACTGATGTCACTCAACTACTGCAAGCTTTCTACTGTGCTGTGAGTGATTACATTAATCCTCAAGATATATTTACCATTTTAGAACTTGACTTGCTGTTGAAAACTGAGAAGCCATGTTGAAATGGATACAGGGTTGGGAAAGAATCGCCTGATTTTCTCAAATAGTATTGTGACTTAAGAAGGCATTTTATTTGGCTTTTGCTAGTTGAGAATTTTATATTGACTATATTTTTTTCTCTCTTCGCCTTAGGTCAACAGGTGTTGCTGTGATTAGCACCGGTGCTCACAGCATGGAGGTAATGGACTTGAATCCCTGTGCTGACACTGATCCCGTCTGTGTGGATTTTCCACGTCCTCACACAATACAGAATTTTACCAAAGAGATGTGGGGTCAAAAAAGAAGACTTACTTTGTCAAGGCTTGTTCGGTCCTGGCGGAGGTATGAGTCCTTATGATTGACTTCCAGTTTGTACATGAATTCCTTGGTCGTACCTAGTGCTCACCGAGCTCCTGGTGCCAGGTGACAGTAAGACGTAAAACCTGGAGGACTGGAGCTCAGTGAGGAACAGGTGGGACCCCCAAGTTGACACTATCAATCAGACTTACTGTTGAATCTATATACATGCACAGTGTACAGTATACTGTCGTGAGCCGCTAACGACTAAAACCTGGCCTGGATTCACTGGACCAGGTGTCAGACGGACTGGGTAAAAGAGTGAAGTATGGGTAAGTATGGGAGTATGGGTAACTGTCAGCTCTGACATTTTTTAAGTTTTTGGTTTGTTTTTTTGACATTTCTGCTTTATTATGATATGACAGTAGAAAGTTAAACTGGAAGGACCGGGCAAAGAGAGGGGGTGAGATGCAGTAAAGGGCACAGGTAGGAATCGAACCTCCACCACTTCAGTATATGGCATGCACTCTCCCTGCTGAGTCCCGTGCAATGACATTATTGTTAATATCACCACTATGACTCATGAGCAGTAGTTAGAATTAAGGAGTTTTTTTCAGGGTGATTTGCTTTAACCTCTTAAAATCTGAAGTAACCATCAATGGATCAATCTCCAAACTTTTTTAGTTTAGATTTTAGTAATGTCCAAAGTTTCTAACCTTGTATAAAATGCTGAGCCTTTTGAGTCTGGCTTACTGAGCGATGTGTTTGTAGCGGAACAAACTCCACTCCATGTTTTGCTATATGCAGTGCCGGCTGATGAGACTGTGTGTCAGTGGGAGTGCGGGAGGCGGGTGGGGTGTGGAGGGGTTGGCCATGGTCAGTGAGGGACAGCAGGAACCCAAACTCACCCAGCAAGCAGCAGCATGGCAGCATTGTAGCTCCTATCACCTCATCTGTTTGTTTTCTGTACGGAGAGTCTCATCCACTCTGCCATGGAGTCTGGAAACCCTCCCAGCCTCAAGACGCTGCTGCTGACCATGATGATGTTCAAATGTGGTGAGTAGAAAGAGAGGTTTTTCGGTGTCAGAGGTCACTTAAGAGATTTATGTTCTCTGGGTCTTTTTCAGAGTGAGAAAGTTTTGAAGGGTAAAGCCTTTAGAGCAGAAAAGATTAACTCCCACTTCTTAAACTTCTTAAAGAAAGTAACCATTGGTGGTACCCCACTGTCCATCATTATAAACACGTCATAAAAACTAGAGGTTTGTTTCAAATTCTAGTTTAATGTCTAATGTGTCCACGTTTATCAGGACTCAACTCACATTGAAGGCTCACCATCATGGATTTTAAGATATTTTTCACATTTTTAATGCTTTGTGGTATAAGTGCGGTACATCTGAAAATGGCCATTGAATTCATTCAAAATCGTTTAAAAAGCCCCGAATTGTTTGCTTTAAAATGGATTCAACTACCAATTAATTTACTAATGTTTAAGGTGTTGAATATTAAAAGCCAGAGTGGAAATGTTCTCCATTACAATTACGAATGATGTATTCAGATGTAAAAGTAAACAAGTATTATCAGAAAAAGTCTAACGTATTCAAAGTAAAAGCAGTCTTTGTTAGAAAATTACATTTTCTACAGTAACAGTTTCTAAAGGTTCTTAGAGGAGGAGCGTAACTTTTTATGTGATTTATAGGAAGAATTTGATCAGAGGAGCTCCGAGGATGAACACATTCTGATGCTTTAACGCCGCCTGCCCTCTGCTTTATTATGAGGCTTGTGTGGATAGAGTTAGGGGTGTTTTGTTCTTTGTCATTCCAAAACTCTTCATCAAAAACAGAAACGAGTTTTGAATATTTTTTTTCTGAGATGAAATAGTTGCTTGGTGAATCAGTTATATGTCTGACAGCAAGACATGGTGTGTGTATGT
Source organism: Brotula barbata (assembly GCA_900303265.1). Lineage (NCBI taxonomy): Eukaryota > Metazoa > Chordata > Actinopteri > Ophidiiformes > Ophidiidae > Brotula > Brotula barbata. The sequence continues at coordinate 75,698 of OMNV01009366.1, read as the reverse complement.
TTGTGTGAGAGTGCAAGGTGCGTATGAGGTGAAACAGTGTTTCAGGTTAATGTCATGTAAAAGTCTGTGCGATCAACCTTTGTGTGTGTGTGTGTGTCTGTGTGTGTGTGTACAATGATTATGATGTCGAGTTAGATTTCTACGCACACACTTTGAATGTGTGTTATGCATGGACAGTATGCTAATGTATGAAATAGTGAACAGCTGTGTGTAGTCTCAGCTAATGTGGTGACACATGCTGAAGCTGTAATCTGGGCAGGTATCCTGTCACCAGGAGATTAGAGGAGCAAAGGGATTGGCCCAGAGAGAGCAGAGAGATTATAGCAGGGGAAAACTGTGGAGGTCAGAGGGGGCTGTGAAAACCTGGGTGAAAGAGGGGGAGGGAAACTAGGATGAAGAGCTGACCAGTGTGTGAGTGTGTGTGTGTGTGTGTGTATATATGTTTAAAGAGGAAAACCAAAACTTCCCAAAGATACCAAATATACAAGGATGCATTCGCCAGAAATCTTTATAAAATGATACCCAACATAATGTAACATACAACATAAAAAATAGAAACTTTATCATATTTATATCGATAATTGTAAATGTTGATATTATAAAGAATTCCTAAGTGAAAAAAAAGTAAGTAAAATCACATTTTCAGTTTGATTCAAGATGATTTATTGATTGAATAAACTGATAGTGGATTATAAATCTAGAGGATGGAGGTTAGGTTTACAGAGCACTAACAGAATGTCGGTGAGCTGGAGGGCGACTATTTTCATATTATATTACTTATTGATCAATTTCTTAACAGCAAATTATGATTAATAAATAATCGATTGAAGCTCTGACCGTCATAATTACCTGTAGGAACATGCATAGATCGTAACCAAACACAATTTGCCTTCTACTTATTTGTTACAGAAACAGAATCTAATCCTCTCTCCTCCGCAGCTCTGTGCTATCCATGAGGGACCCTGTGAAAATTATACACACTCGTGCTGTATTAGGGAAATATTCATTAAGAAATCAGGACACTGGACTGAAAAATATCATAAAACTGTGCACACAAAAATCACTAGTATGGAATTTGTACATTCTGATGATTAGTACGCACAGAATGATAGCCTGAAGTTATTGAGGGTGATTTAGTTTTGCGAAATCTTTTTGATTACAAGCATGCTGGAACGAAATACCATCATCACAATATTAGCTAAAACACAACAATAGGTTTATTTTCCATTCCAATTGTTATAGTGAGGACAGGTGATTTATGAAAAGAGAGATGAGAGAAGTAACACCCAAGTAGTAGATTGTGGGTGCATAAAATGTTTATACTGGTACAGAAACTGTCTTCTTAAGCTTTATAGTTATTCTCCCCCTTATTGATCTGTCCCTCCAATTCTTCTCGAGATATTAAGGTATAATTATGAGAAAATGTGTCCATTTGTTTTCTTTGCTGAATGCAGTGTGCCTCTGTAATACAAGCTCCTTTTGTCAGCATGGAGTGACGTGAGTAGATCACATGGGAGCTGGACGATGCAGACTTTTATGCATAAAGTGCACGGAGTTATCCAAACGAGCCAATGGGTGGCTGTGATGCTGAGATTCAAGTTGTGATCAGGGTGGAGTATCTGTCTGTCTACTCGTGTCCTTACATGGCACTTCAGATAACCTGAACACACGGCTGAGGTTCTTATCAGGCGATGGATCATGTAATCAACATGTTTATCCTTATAACGTCACCGAGACCTGAACCTATTACCTCGAAAGCCTAGACGGCCACTTGGAAGATTCTGGTGCACAGGTGTCTACAACTTGGGTTCAACCTGGTCTAAACACAACCAGAGTCTGCTGGGCACAGAGGGAGGAAGGACGTCTGATACAATTAGAAATGACAACAGCCGTCTGTGCAGGAGGGCGTAAAGCTGCTTTCACACGGCCCGAACACATTAGACAACAACCAAAATCATTGTGGATAAAGTGTGATTTGGTATTAAATACATCTATTTGCTGCGTCGGTCTACTTTTCAGATGAGTGACTAACCCGAGAATGTTTCCACATCACCAGTTTATGTGATTAAATATCTTCTGTCGCGCGCGCCCATAACTCCCTTCATCATTAATATCTTCTGCTTTGGTGAATATTTGGAAACGGGACACTGATCAAAGTGTTTGGGGGCTGGGGGTAGGGCATGCTGGGTATTTAGGGAGGGAGTTAGGATTGGCCTAATATAAGGAATGTGGACTGAATCCATAAAGACCTCCGTGCATTGGCTGGTGATATGTGGTAAATACTTAGTAAACCTCACAATAGAGATTCACTTAGAGAACGGACACACAGGACGGTTCCACAGGCTCAGTCTGTGCTATTCATGGAGCGGAATCCACAGTACGCTCATTGTTTGCACTCACTACAAGCTAATTGGTGGCACAGTGGCTGGGTGGTTAGGACTGCTACCTCACAGCAGGCACGGATGGACAAAAATACATAAAAATGTATTTTGATACCAAATGTTGCTTTGTAAATGTTGCAAAATAAAATGTAAAGTACATACATGTATACTATCAACATAAGATATTGTATTTAGTGTTTTGAAAGTGCAAAAATACATTTTAGTACAACCATAAAGCAAAAATTTTGATAAATTATGCTCTGTTTTTGTCATTTTTTTCACATTTATTCAGTGATTTTAAGTTAACCTGCCATGTTTTCTGACTGATTCTAACTGATGTTGGGTTTTTCCCAGTAGGAACTCCAACTTTGAGAGCCATTTACAAGTAGGAGGTCAGATATTTTAGAGTTCTGGAGTTGTCTGGAAGGCACCATTAGCTGCTGGTTAGCTAGCTATCTAGTGTTGCTCCTTAATATCATGTGCTTTAGAATGAAATCTGCTGACATTTATTGCTAACTGTTGAATCAAACAAAATGAACCAAATCATTGCTACTTTGTTATGGGTCTCTTCCTCTCTGATATTTGCTGATGATGTAGTTAGCTAGCCTTCACTTAGCAATGCTACATGTGCTACCGGAAAGTTTTAGCTAGGAGATTCTCTTTATTCCAACTTTATTTAGAAATTAAAAACCCGCAAGATATATCTAATTAAAGTTGGCTGTATGAGTCAAAAAATTATAATTATTTTGAAAATACAAAACCTTCGGTCAGTTGTGTTCTATATGAGAGTGGATTAATAGATGTGATGTTTCCTGTCTTCCAGGAACACTGTGCACAGCCACAACAGACACGTGCTTGTCTGCACCCTGCAGGAACGGGGCCACCTGTGTGCACACCTTGGATGACTACGCCTGCATCTGTCCCACACAGGGGGTGAGATACATGGGCAAAAACTGCGACGAACTCTATGATGCCTGCTGGTTTGCCCCGTGTGACAACTGCAGCAGCACCCCTGGCACCACAGAATACCACTGCACCTGTCCGGATGGACTGACGGGTGATAACTGCACAGAGGAGGTGGATGAGTGTCAGAGCAATCCTTGCTCCAGGCCTAGCTCTCTGTGCGTAGACGAGCTGAACGGCTACTTTTGCAGATGTCCTGCTGGGTATGGAGGAAGACGCTGCCAAACACGCGTGACTGACTGCATCGATGAACCTTGCCAGAACAATGGCACCTGTATCCTGAGGCCCCAAGGCTTTGAGTGTCGCTGTGCTCCGGGGTTTGGAGGGAAGATGTGTGAGGAGGATGTGAATGAGTGCCTATCAGAGCCCTGTCAGAACGGAGCAATCTGTGTGGATACAGTGGCAGGGTTCCACTGCTTCTGTGTGCCTGGTTTTCAGGGATACAACTGTGAAATCGACATCAATGAATGTGCATCACGGCCATGTGAGAACAACGCAACTTGCATCAATGAAAAGGATCACTACCTGTGTGAATGTCTGCCCGGCTTTACAGGTAAACACACACACACACTCACTTAAATGATTCTATGTCAATACGGTTTGGGTGAACTGAATTTGTACTGAAAGAGGCTGAGATAATGTCACTGCACTGGCAGATGTTATTCAGTTGATTCACAAAAAGCAACAGATTAAAAAATGATTTGAAAGCATCATTACCCAAAGATTAAGTTCTGGTTTGGTTTTGAAGAATAATAAGATGTTTAATAGTGTGTGTGTGTGTGAATCATATCTATAAGATGGCATCAGCAGTAACATGGTTGTTTTCTGCTCTCTGATACCACTCATCTGTTCCTCCATGCTTTACTTTTATGCGAATTCCAAAGTGTTTGGTGTGTTGATGATAAAATGGGAACGAGAAGTATTTTAAGTGCACACTGAAGCGTCTTATCTGCAACTCAGATAAAGTGACAGAAAACACGCCTTGCTTTTCTCCTGCTGTTTTCTTATCCCAGTGATTCTGCTGTGTGTCACTCTCTTTGTCATCAGTGTTTCTGTCATCAGTCAGCAGGTCTGTCTGCCTGAAAATGTCTTAGTCTGACACTCTGTAATGATATAAATGTCACAACACTATCATCAGCATCTTCATCATCACGCTTGTCATCAGTCTGTCCAACTGTTTCCTTCCAATTGAATTTCCATTCTCACCAGGAGTCAACTGTGAAACTGAAATAGATGAATGTGAGTCCAACCCCTGCCACAACGGCGCCACCTGCCATGACCTTATCGCCATGTACTCATGTGAATGCCCTCCTGGATTCGATGGAGCTGATTGTGAGGTGGATGTCGATGAGTGTGTGAGTGATCCATGCCAAAACGGAGCGGTCTGTCATGACATGATTAACAGGTATGGAACGCTGTAGACATGTTTCAGGTTCAAATGTCACACAGGGAACTAAACAGAACCTTCTCTTTCTCTATTTCAGCACATTATAGCACACTATAGCATTGTTTATTAAAACATTCAAGAATGGTAGAAAGATATGCTACATGACAAAATATGTGGCACTACATAACCTATTCCAACTGTTGATGCTGTTGTGTTCCGCCATATATAGTTTTGCTACTTTATACCACAAGGTGGCACTGTTGTAAAGTAGACCAGTAGAGACACTACACACAGAGAGTGAGAGTTTCAAGATGGCGATTACTATTTTTTTTCCCCCTGTACTTCACAATTGTCAGATACAAGCATTCTATCAAGTATAAAAATTTAAATAAACAAAACTAAAATAATGACATAAAAGAAACAGTGAGAGAGTCTTATTCCAGTAACATAAATGAATCCAGTCAGGCGTTTCTGTCCGTCATACACTGAAGAGACTTTGCAGACAGCTTGAGTTCATTCTTCCATCCATTGAAGTGGGGTTTCACCTTTCGGAGTGTTCGTTATTTTGTTTCAAGTTGCATTTTAAGTAAAGGGTTCTTGATAAAGACTGTGGCATTGTTTTATTCTTGTTTTTAACACAACCATTTTGCATCACAACATCATGTCCCTAATAAAACATTTTGGTAACTACAGCAAAATAACCACTGACAATAACCACTGGACGCTGTCATCGGTTCAAAGTCAGCGGCCTGTGGGCTGAATGAATGACTCACTTTCATAAGCCATGAAGTAGTGAAGTGTGTTATCTTGGGAAAAGGAAGTGACTACTGAGTCTGTGTTTTCAAACAAGTAGAGTGAAAAAATACCAGATACAATGAATTTGAAGGCCAAACCCACGGGAAAATTTTTCCTATGAACGATTTGTGTGTCTTGCAGCTTTGAATGTGACTGCACTGACACAGGATTCCAGGGGGAAGTCTGTGAAGAGGATATACCTGAATGTTTGTCTGATCCATGCCAGCATGGCGCCAGGTGTTTAGAAGGAGTCAAAGGATACAGCTGCCTCTGCTGGCCAGGTATTGGAACTTCTTTCAGCCATTAAAACATTCCTACAGATGCAACTGGACATTCCTAGTCAAAACTTCAAAAAAAAGTACTCCTCTGCATGGTAATCTCACCACAAGACTCCGTGATTCATAAAGTGATTTTAGTTTTGCATTTTCTTCTCCATTACAACTAGCAATATCAGCAGTTTGGTCAAGAGAGAGTTGCACAATTCCAAGCATATGTGTTGCACCATGCAACTGTTGCAGCGAGGCAACAAATCAATGTAATAACTTTAGGAGTGCTTAAGGAGCTTCAGGAGTCCCTTCTGCATGTAACAACACCAACACCAGACATTTATTACCGTTAAGAGCCATTTATGCAGTTATCAACACATTTGGAATCCAAATTGGCTTCTTAGTTCTCACACATCATCCTTCTGCTGCAAAGCTTCCCCATCAAACAAAAACTGAAATGACCAAACTTACTCTTATTTAGAAATTTAAAATCCATCATCATTAAAAACACAAAAATCAAACATTACTACATTACTTATGTCTTTTGTTTCCTATACAATTCCTCCTATGTGCAGTGTAGATGGTGAACTAAAGGGGTGTGTGCACATTCTGTGTAATTCTGTGTTCCTCATGTAGGTTATGAGGGACAGAACTGTGAAATTGACATTGACGAGTGTGACGAGCAGCCATGTGAGAATGGAGGAGAGTGTTTTGAGCGTTCTGATCCATCTCACTGGGAGCTGGGCTGGGAGCTGAGCTTTGCTGATGCTGCTGGATATATTTGTCAGTGTCAGCCAGGTTTTGCAGGTAAATCAACACCAAGAAACAATCTTAGTTCATATCTTTGTAAAGTCCTCCATCGGTCATTTGATACAGTGTGTTTCTATTTCTAGGAGAGAACTGTACGGTCAACATTAATGAATGTGAGTCTGAACCATGTCAGAATGGAGCCACCTGTGAGGATCAGGTCAATGGCTACACCTGTACCTGCTCCGCTGGATTTCGAGGTGAATTCTCTTGACTTTTGCTGGCAAAAAAACACATCACGTTTTGATATTTGCATGATACTCTTTTGTATGATCAGGCAGTAATAAACCATTTATTATGTCAAACACAATGTTTGCTGCAAAACTGCAAAAATGACATATCAAGTAAAATCTGACTTTGTCACTCTGCAGGTGACCTCTGTGATGTAAACATTGATGAGTGTGAAAGCCAGCCCTGTCAGAACGATGGCCGATGTGAAGACAGCGTGGCTTCCTACACCTGCCACTGTCCAGAAGCTGAGCCAGGTGGACTTCCATGGGGAGGAAATCACTGTGATGTCAAACTCTATGGCTGTGTGGACCATGAATGCCGCAATGGAGCGACATGCAGGCCATGGCTGGACAGGGGAGAACATGGACACACCTGCGTCTGTCCTCACGGCTTCTATGATGACCTGTGCTCCACGCAGACCACGTTCTCCTTCTCTGCTCCAGGATTTATTCACATTCCGATGGTTCTGAATGAGCGCATACAAAGAGAAGTTGAACGCAATGTTCACAGCGGGTTTGGGGTACAGTTACGTTTTCGGACAACAATACCAGATATGTTGCTGTTCTACAGAGGTGACGTGGACAGCCACCTTATCTTGGAGATTGTGAGTGGTGGCCTTCATGCCAAAGCTTACTCTGAAGAGACTGATTTGGATGTAAGGTTTCCTGGTTGGGTGAGTGATGGAGATTGGTGGGATGCTCATGTGATTTTGGATCACAAAGGCCTGGTTATGCTTGTGAAAGGGTCAGGATGTGACAGAGAAGGATGCAGAGTTACAGATGACAGTCCTGACGAACTTTTGTGGTCCTCAGCAACTTTTGCTCATGTTTATGTGGGAGGAGCACCAGAGGAGCTTCTGGAGCTCACAGGAAGTCGTGAAGGGTTCATTGGCTGTATGGAAGACCTGATGATAGACTGGAAGCTTGTCCTACCCCAAACATTTCCACAAGCTGCTGGCCATACACTGGGATGCAACAAAACGGAATGGTGCAAGCCTGATCCGTGCTTTGGACATGGACACTGTGTTGACCTGTGGACCAGCTTCCACTGTGACTGCAACCGCCCTTTCCACGGTGACAGCTGCTTGGAAGGTAAGCACTTTTGCCACCAGCAGTCCTCAAAATATTTTGAAAATGTTACATTCAACTTGTAATTTGCAAATTGTAGTCAGACAGTCCAGCAATGTTTACCCCTGAATACATCTTCTACAGTTAGGATTATTGTTCTTCAAATTGGTTCCTAGTACAGGTCCAGTAGTATCATATAAAGTCAAAGCACAATCTGGGTTCCAGCCTATCACCCACTAAAATGATCCAATTTTCAAACTGAGCGTCAAACTCATTGTAAACGTGAAATGACTGGGTGAGTTTTATTCTCAGAGGGAAGGATTGAAGAATAAAAGTGATGTTCATTTACTGCTAGTAAACTCTGGAAATTGTCCTCACGATGAAATTTGATGTCTCATTCTTAATTTCTCTGTCTAAAACGTACTGAACATAACGTAATGGTCCTTTCCATGTCACTTATCCTATGACAGAATTCCCCTCATGGACGTACAGTCGTGAGGACGGCCTGAGCTTCAGTGCCTACAATATTGGTAAGAACCACGGGAGCAACTTCAACGTGTCGTTCTTCTTAAGGTCCCTGAAGTCGGACGGCTTGCTGTTTCAGCTGAGGAGACATACAGAGGTAGAGGGGGAGGAGGTGTATTTCTCAGTGTACTTGGGCATGGGGAGGGTGTATGTCAGCTCTCTTCCTGGAAGCCCCACACTGACCGCTCCAGTATTTGTGGCCACTGGTCAGAAACAGCTTCTACAAGTGGAATTCCAGCAGGGACAGGTGTTCTTTGAGCACTCGGGTCTTCGTTATGGAATAGGAACGATTCCCCCCGTGAACATCAACAGTGGGGATGTGGCATATGTAGGAGGACTTCCAGGAGACTGGGACTCTGAGGTTTGGGGGGGACATTTCAAAGGCTGCTTGCAAGACCTTCGTTTGGACACAATTCATGTGAGCATGGATGCGTGGAATAGCTCCGATAAAGAGGACGTATATTTACCAATTGATGCTGAAAATGTAACAATTGGCTGCACCAGTGATGACACATGCAAGGTAGGAAGTTATTCCTTGATCTGCTTGTCCCGTACAGTATTTCCTTTAATGACATGTTCTTCAGAGGTCTGTCACAGCATGGCGTCCCCACAGTGTGCTTCTTTCTAGTTTTTTCTTTTCTGGTTTGATCGGTTGCTAAGCCAATTGTGTCTCAATTAAACCAATTTTTACTCCTTTCCTCTGCAGGCATACCCGTGTCAAAATGGAGGGAAATGCACCATCACATTCAACGATTTCATCTGTTCTTGTCCAGAGCAGTACACTGGAAAGAGCTGTGAGACTCGTGTGTGGTGTGTCAGTGGTCCGTGCGTGAATGGCGGCCATTGTGTTGACCTTCCTGATGGATACGAATGTAAGAACATTACTATAATTTTATACATTAATTGTATAGCACAGTTGAACTAAAGGACTTGTCACATCATTTGGGCAGCAGTCGATAGAAACTACACAGTCATCATCACAATCCAGTTAGCTGTGTGAGAACCTGGACTTTGCAATACTTTGCCTCAGGAGCTTATTGTTTGCATAGAACATTTTACCTTTAGAAGCACTTTTTTTAGATTACCCAGTATCAAATAACAAACACATGTACGAAAATGTTGCACTGCGCAATTACTAATATATACAATCAAATAGAAATAATACTAATTCTACTATGTTTATATGTTGACCATTAGGTGTGTACAACGCCACTTTTGAGAACAGCCCTGTGTGGTACAGTGCTGGAGGCTCCCTGGCTGAACACATCACGACAATATACATGGAGCTGCGGACTCGTTCAGAGAACGCTGTGCTGCTGCGGGCCTCCTGGGGATCTGACATGCTGATGGTGGGTCTGCTGGATTCTTCTGTCCATGTGGAAATCGATATTGGCAACAGCGTTGAACCGCTGACCTTCACCGGAGTGCGTCAAGTAGCTGATGGGAGCTGGTATCATGTGACAATCTCAATTGCGAATCAAGAAATCGAGGCCTCTCGTTGGACCATCACTGTTGACGGAATCACAGATGCCAGAGGTCAATCAGAACTTGTTGGAAATCTGGACTTTCTCAATGAGAAGGAGGCCATGTTGGCTATTGCCGAGAGTTTCACTGGCTGCTTGGGTACAGTAAGGATTGGAGGAGTCTACCTTCCTTTTGTGGATGACTATAAGGCCCCTCAGCTGTCTCAGTTCCATCTGGTTGGAAAAACAAAGATCAACCTGGGTTGTACCAGTGCCCCTGTTTGTGATTCAGACCCCTGTTTAAATGGAGCCACATGTGAAGATCTCTTTAATAGATACGGCTGTGTGTGTGGATCTGGTTGGGCGGGAGAGCAGTGTGAAACAGATATAGATGACTGTGCATCTCAGCCCTGTGTTCACGGAATCTGTAAAGATTACTTAGATGGTTTTGAGTGCCGTTGCCACCCTGGATATGCCGGCACGTTCTGCGATGAGGATCTAGATGAGTGTGAGCATCATGCTTGTCAACATGGAGGAACGTGTCAGGATGGACAGAACACGTACTCCTGCATATGTCCGAAGGAGTACAGTGGCCCACTCTGCCAGTGAGTACTCAGACTTTCATCTGTGTTAAAACCAATTTATGAGTCTTTTCTGAGTCTGGCTTAGCCTGACAAAAGTGTTCAACACAGAGCAGATAGTTTTCCGACTGACTGAAAAAAATCACTTTTCATCTTATGTCAACAAAAGTCCACTAATCTTTTTTTTTAATAATTATTTCACTTTGACTAAAATGGCTTGATTCCTTATTATAACTTTAACTTTATCTCTTACTGTGAATGGAGTGAAGGCTTCAAAGATGTCACCCATTCCTTAAAATCTACATTTAAAATCTAGATCCTCTGTTAAAACTTTACACTTCATGGATGAATGGCTGCAGAACAATTATTTATTAAGAATAACTCGCTCATTTATGTATATATAAGGAACTTCTCCAAAACAAACTCTTCTTCTTTTGTTTGAGGCTTGAGAATGAGTAATAACTAGTAGATGATAAAACAGTGAAAGTAAACTTTCCAGTGGTTTGGTGTAATATAACATTTTATTGCTAACACGTCCCTTAGGTGGGATTATCCTCCAATACAGTGCGGCAAGGACTTCCAGTGTGTAAACGAGGGAATCTGCACTGATGGGCTGTGGGGAGCAAACTGTACCTGCATCCCAGGTTTTACAGGAAACAGGTAAGTCCATGACAAACTAAACACATATGAGTGGATGATCAATGAGCAGATTTAAACTGTGTTTAAAAGCACTACTTTCACCTTATCCACATATTTCTTGTTTGGCTGAGCTCATTCTGACAGTCAGAATCACATATAATACATACTTATAGACCTGCAATAATAAATCAAATACATAATAATAATAATAATAATAATAATAATAGTAGTAGTAGTAAAGTCACATTGGAGATTGTTCAGTGAGTCTTGATTGAGCATGCAAAAAGTGAGACTGAAGACCACAAAAAAAAGCAATGCACATATTTGTATCCTAACTTCACTCAGAATCAAGACGCCACAAATTTTTTGCTACAAAAAGTGACCTGTAGATGTTTTATGCTTTCATGTGAATCTTTGTGCAAATCTGATCTGATGAAATTCTAGTTTATTGTGAAGCGTTATTTATCGATCTACCTCTACGGGGGAGGCTTTCATGCCCTTGGGGAGGGCTGTGTCAGGACAGTAGGAATTCCCCTTTCCTATCCCTTCCAATTACCTAGTGCCAGACCAGGTAACACTCAGTGGACTGTCACATTTTTTTTTTGAGACTTCGTCCCCATAATTTTATTCCATCATCCATCAGTTATTACGTTTTTATCTCTTTATAGCAATAATTTCCAGCTTATAGTTAGCAAATATATTTTATCAAAACATGGTGCTGATGTTGTGTATTTCCTCTTTAAGGTGTGAGGTGGAGCTGGACGAGTGTGAATCAAATCCCTGTCGAAATGGCGGCTCCTGTTTGGATCGTTTCAACATGTTCATTTGTGTATGTCCACCTGGATACAGCGGCCCAGTCTGTGACACAAACGTAAAGTCATTTAAACTTCATGACCAAATTCGCAACAACCACACAGCTGTCTATTTCAAAGTAACATAAATGTATTTTGAAATATTGTCAGGTAGTTTTTGTATTTTTAATTGTGTTACATTTTACAATCGTACCCTCTCTGCCATTACAGAAACAAGCCCAGAAACAGCGGATTCCCTGGCTGGTGGTGGCCATCCCACTGCTCTGCTTCTTTGTGCTGATACTGATCACTGGTATGACCTTCATGGTGCTAACAGCGAGGAAGAAGCGACAGTCAGAGGGCGCCTACAGCCCCAGTGCCCAAGAATTGGCTGGAGCTCGCCTGGAAATGGACAGCATGCTCAAAGTGCCACCAGAGGAAAGACTCATATGACACCAAAGGCCATAAAACCAGCCAATGGAAGAATGAGCGGGATCTGAGCCCCTTAGGCAGCTCCAGGGCCCCCAATGGCTAATACTGCTCACCTCTGGTGGTGAGAACGTACTGGCTCACTGACTCCTCCAGTCTGTTATTTATTATGGCATTTTTATGATGACTACTCTGGATGTCATTGGGAAAAGCCACCATGCCATTTGCATCCAAGAAATTCATTCATAGAATGGGTAATGGGTATTGGGTATTATTGTTATTCTTCTAACAAAGGAAACAGGGTGCATAATAGGCATTACCAGGAAGTAAGTGATGTCATATTTCATATCAGCAATATGGGGTTTGTATTGAAATGATGATCCTCTAACTAAAAGGCTGTGTCAGAGCTCACTTGGGGGGTGGTGGTTCACCTGGTAGAGCGCATTCTACATACTGCAGTGGTGCAGGTTAGATGCCGACCTGTACTCTTTGTTGCATGTCATCCCCTCTCTGCCCTGTTCTTCCTGTCTAACTCTCTACTATATCTATCATAATGAAACACGAAATGCCAAAAAAACTTAAGAGCAGAAATAATACAAAAATAAGAGCTCACTTTGGATAAGCGGAAATATCTTAGGATGTTAGAATCACTCTGCTGCTTCGCTCATCTGAGACTGATCTGAACTGAGACTGGAACCAGTGAGGGAACTCTTTCAGGGACTTACTGGCAGCACATCATCAGCACTGATCCAATACTACTCATACACACCTGTGCAGGGGTCCAGTTACTGTACTTTACAAAGCAGCTGTTTCATATTGATTATGAGGGTTTTTACTTTGTTATTGTAACCCCACAATGTTTCGTATTGAAGGAAAACCTAAGGTGTAATAACATTTTCACAAAAATTGCTATTTGTGTACAATGATTTCTGTATATCTCTGAGATTGGAGATTGAGATTTCTAGTTGGATTTTGATTTTGGATAGTTTGCACAATGGGAAAGTCTGCACATGTTGGCATGTGACATTTTCCTGACCTTATGAATACAGAATAGATTTTATAACAGAACTTCCTAACGAGTGTGAATATATTCACTGTACTGTGTTTAAAGACATTTTATTAGAATATAAGATGTTAATACTCCCCGACAAAATTATGAATTCAAGCAATGATTTGGCCTATCCTCAAATTTCATTTTGAAATATGTACCACCTGTACTAGCAATATCATGTAAGGTGTAGTTTTTAATTGTAGTGATTCGATAGAGAATCCCTTCAGCACCTTGTAGTAGGATTGTGGTAGGAAGACACACACACACACACACATATACAAATAATTATATATGTATATTGATTGTTTAAACAGGTATATCATTTTACTGTCATGTGTTGTGCGGAATGCATTTTAACACAATGTAAATCTTATGCCAATTCTACTTTGTGCAAAGAGGCACCCGAGGTGATCCAGCACATAGCGTGCTAAATGTAGCCTGAAACAATAAACACTGAGTGATACTGCCAAGTTCCTAGGATGGTGTACAGCACAGGAACATCTGCACTGAATATGGACTGGACCTTCAGGATTGACAAGTGTAACATCCTGTTGGACTTTTAGAGGTCACATGGTATGCCAGGAGCAGCATCACAGTGTCGAAGCTCCTGGGCCTGAAAAGCAAAAGATACTGCACAGAACCCCAGGTGGGTGTTAAATGCCTTCTCACGATTATACATGAACATGGCAGGGGGTCAGAATATTACCGTGAATTACATGTCAGTCATCACAAGAATGTTGTATAGAGAACATAAATCCAAAGTTCTATTAGCTTCTATTTGTACAAAATAGTTTTAATGTATTGTTTTGGTTTTTGTTATTTTTCATGTGGCCTATGGCTTTTTCTAACAGAGAACTGTTTGCAGAGTTTGAAGTTTGAATCAAACAAATATTGAACATAACTGAGGACATTGGTGTCTGTGTGCGACTTCCTCCGCTACGCTGGACTGAAAAACCTTGATGAGAACAATTTCACTTGTCTGTGGCTTTTGATGGACCGTTATCTTGATGTTTTAATCAAGCTTTTGATTCATCTGTGAGATCAAATGTCTGAGTGAGTCTTTCAGAACTGTGCAATGTGCTCCCAAACAGAGCCTCTTTGGATCCATGACGAAAATGGGCGCAAAAAATGGCTGGCTGCGTTGAGCCCTAGAGTAGCCTTTGTTTCCCTAAGCTGAGGAACCGGTGTCCACAGCATCTCTACTGTCCTCTGTTAATCACACCAGCTGTGTCTGGCTTGTTGGCCATCAACAAACAACTTCATCCAAAGCTGTCAGTCATTTCCAAGGGCCCTGAAAACCATCATCCAGTTGTGGACATTGCCACCAGCAGTGCTGTTTGGTATCTTTCATTTGTTTGTGTTTCTTCAATTTCGTTCTGAAATCACACTTCTTGTTTGGACTACCATTTTGCACTCTTGTGATCCAAAAAATGAGTTTTTTAGCCAACGTGGAGGTAGGACTGTGTGTTATTCTCCCATATACTACAGGTTGTTGTCAATCCCAACATGGCAGGCACTGATAATGTTGTGGATAAAGATGATTGAGATCATTTGAAAGTTTGAAGTTTTATTTCATGCTTGGGATGAGACTGTGATGTGAAATTATGCTTTTAGTAGAGTAGATTGTATTTCAATAAAGATCCATGGTGATACCAGTGGTCAGCTGTGCTTCTTCACATAGACTGCAGGGGGACTGACAGCAACAAATAACTGGGGTTAGTTTCTTATTTTAATGAGATAACTTTAACAGTTGGCCTACACTTGAAAAAGAAAAATTATTTCATTCTCTTTGAAAATAAACATTTGGTAAACATTTGAACACATTTGAAATAAACATTTGTTTTTTTTCATTCAGATTTTTTTGTGTCCCGGCGGAATTTAAAGTATCGGGGTTTTAATTTGAAATTCGTGCTATTTGGAGCAGGCTTTTAATTTGAAATCAACGCCCAACAGCCCTTTACCGTAATATATAACGTATAGGCGCAGCACGAAATCCCGTAAGAAGTGGCTTTTCTGGGTTGTAGCGGCATGACGTAGCGATCGTACAGCCTGGACTTTGAGCACTGATCAGTTTTGTGTGTTTTCAACCGACTGCAGAATGTGGGGTGTTTGCGCTAGAACGATGGTAAGTCCGCCATGTCACATTTGAGCCGTTTTGGAGATTTCTGCTGAAGTGATCGATGTTGTTCAGCGTTGGACTCGTGTTTGTAGTTTTCTGCACCCGGTAGCTATCGGTTGAATTATTTTTGAAGTAGCTTTGCACAGAAGGAACGTTAGCCGTGTTAAGTTGTTAGCTAAAAGACAATATCTCGGTATAAAACGAGTGAACTCGGTCAAAGGTGAGACAAACCGGGAAGTTGGCTGTCAGGCTAACGGAGGCAGTGGCGGTTGTAGTTTATTTGGTGCCCTGGATGAAATAAGAGCCGGGCCCCATTGACATTTGTAAGAAACATAATAGGCCTATATGATTCAACTCCAAAAACAAAAACTGAGTTAGTAGAGGTTATTAAAAGACTGAACAATATTATACAAATTACATTTACTAAGCTTGTGATTCGTACAAATAGCAACACTAAATTTAAAAATAAATAGATTTAAATAAATAAATGAAAAAACAAAAATAGAATACATCTCAAATGTCTACTGTATGTCAGAGTAATTGGTTAACAGAGCACACTGGTTCTTCTCAGGTGAAGGTGAGGATGGTTAAGCCCTGTTGCTTGGTAAAACCAGTGTCAGCGACTCGGGTTGCTGGTCGCTACCTCAGCCACCAGAAGGGCCTTCCTAGCCTACCTGTCCCAGCTCTGCAGCAGACCTGCGAGCGCTACCTGGCAGCCCTGGAGCCCATCGTGGAATTGGATGAATTGAATCTCACAAAGCAGCTTGTTGGCGACTTTCAGAAACCTGGAGGTGTTGGAGAAAGACTGCAGAGAGGACTGGAGGGTAGAGCACGCCGCACGGACAACTGGGTAAGATCAGATTGAAGACACTATAATTATATCAACTTTGACAAAGACGTGCTATTACCCTAATGATTCAAAAGGGTAATTTTTTTTAACACGAGTCAGTTTACACTAATCTGTTGTTTCAAAACTAATTTTCAACCAACCTACAATTAGAAATCATTTTTATGGTCTGCTTTGCAACAATTCAACATAAAATCCAAAAGAGGTGACAGTGTTTTGGTCTGTAGTTAGCAGAATGGTGGGTACAGACTGCCTATTTAGAATACCGGATGCCTGTGGTGGTTCATTCCAGCCCTGGATTGCTCTTACCCCACATGGACTTCAGGGATAAGGAAGGACAAATGAGGTATACACACACCGCTTAGTATGTTGTTATTGTATTATTGTTGTTATGTCAAGAGTTTCTGTTCTGCAATACACAGTAAAATACAAAGCACGGCAGCATTTGATATTGATTTGTGTTAGTACCAAACAATTCAACATTTCCTCATTGTGATAAACGTGTTCTCTGGATTTAGGTATGCTGCTAAAGTCATCGCAGGGGTTTTGGACTTTAAGATAATGATTGACAAGTGAGTATCTGAGTTGATAATGTACACATAAATGCATAGTACATAGTATCATCCATAAGAAATCTTTTCCACGTTTGATACCTGCCCCTGGTTCTTTTTTTTTTTTTTTTATCATTTCTTTTGAATTTCTGATTTATTATAGAGATAGACAGGAAGGACAGAAGGATAAATTTTCTTTTGTTTGTTTTTCAGTGAGACACTACCAGTTGAGTATCTGGGTGGGAGTCCTCTGTGTATGAATCAATACTATGAAGTGCTGTCGTCCTGCCGTATCCCTGGTCCGAAGAGAGACTCCGTAGTCAACCATGCCCGGAGCTCCAAGCCTCCCACACACATCACTGTGGTGCATAACTTTCAGGTATGGAGCCACAACCACCATTGGTCCTAGATCTATGCAGTGTTTCCCCTAGAAATTGTTGTAGGCCGGTGGCAGGTCACTATAGGGATGAGTCAGGCCTGAATTTTTTTTTTTATTTACTTATTTTTATTATATATACTTTTATTTTATTATATTTATTTTTCTGTCATTTATTTGTCACACAGCACAATATTTTTTGTTGGTTTTTCCATGTAAATGACTTAAAACAAAGTGATAACATGGAGAGGATGACTTAAGAAGCAGCAATTATTGTAAACAAATGGATTTATAATCAATTACTTCATACTGGAAAAAGTTAAACAAACAACAGAAATAGTCATTGGCAGACTGCGTCGTGCTCAATCCACAAAATAAACATTACCGTATCGACCCGAATATAAGACGCCTATTTAAGACAACTTGTTGTTTAAAAAAAAAAACTTGCATGTGCACTTACAGATACGTTTTGCCACTTTCTGCATAGAGCCGCCACTCCACACACACACACGCACACACACACAGAGCACAGAGCACAGCAGAGCTGTGAAGTAAATCCTCTGTTAATTGGACAAATCCGGCAAGTTAAAAAGGTTGGAAGGACAGAGATCTAAATGGGCAGTCGACACAGAGCCAGGCTGGCTCGCATTTCCAGAAAAGCCCAACAGAGACACACCGAAACACAGATGATTATTCTCGAATGAATGGGTATTTGACACTTAATATTTGGCATATAAAAGATTTTTTTTCCCTCTCTCGAATCAGTTTTTCCTGCTGGATGTTTACAACAGTGATGGGACTCCACTGACAGTTGATC
The DNA here is from genome assembly GCA_900303265.1 of Brotula barbata. Classification (NCBI taxonomy): domain Eukaryota; kingdom Metazoa; phylum Chordata; class Actinopteri; order Ophidiiformes; family Ophidiidae; genus Brotula; species Brotula barbata. The sequence goes on along the minus strand of OMNV01009366.1, from coordinate 57,612 downwards.
AGCTCTACATTCAGCTGGAGAAGATCTGTCAGTCCTCTGTTGAAACTAACAGTGAACCGGTTGGCATCCTCACCACCCAGCACAGAGACGTCTGGGCGAAAGCCTATGTCAACCTCATGAAGGGTGAGCATGGAAGAGAAGTTGAAATACTCACATCTGCATATTCTGAAAGTTAACACATAAGTTATGGAATCAATTATAATTGTATTTGTAGAATTTCTGTTAATTCAGTCAGTTGCAAAATGAAGTTTCATGCAAGTCATTTGAAATAAGTTGTGTTAATGAATTGTCAATAATTGTATCTTGTGTATACAATATAACTTAGATATAAATAATTATGTCTATGTGATCGTTGTTGCTTTGTGTGTTCAGATAAGACCAACAAAGAATCTGTACGATCTATCCAAAGGAGCATCTTTACGTTGTGTCTTGATGGAGCCATGCCCTCAGTGGCTCCCGACATGAAGCGCAGTTGTGCTGCTGTCCAGATGCTGCACGGAGGAGGCAGCCAGTGGAACAGCGGCAACCGTTGGTTTGACAAGACGCTGCAGGTGACCACAGGGGGCACACACACACATATATGTATTCTGTGTGCTGTTGAAAGAGTGCAAGTCCTGTGCACACAATCTTAAATATCATCTTCTATCAAATGACTTTGATCATATTAAAAAAACTGAACCCTAACCACACCGCTGACATTCCACTTGTGATGTGAAAAACACACACTTTCCAGACACACAGCTGTGCCGCTGCACTGTCGTAAAGCTGCCTGTGTGCAACACGCATTATTGTGGGTCAGTTAGATGCTTCTGCAGTCTCAGCCACCTGAGGCATTCTTCTGGGGTTGGCGATGTTGTTCAGAAAAAGAAACTCAATGTTTTTGGCTGGTTAGAACTTGGCTCATTTCAGCGCTTTTGGGTTGAGAGGTCGTTGCATACTTGCATTGTTCACAAATCGTAAGTCGTCAGAAAAAGCTGCTACCAAATAAGCTGCTACTTCAGCTGGATGGACACACTGATTAATGGGTGGGGTTCAAGATTACCCACTATTTTCAACAGTAGGGGAAGGAACACTTATTGTAATTGAACATTTGATTAAAAAACAGTTTTCTTCTGATGTATGTGAAATTTTCCACTTGGTTTCACCAAGTGATGTGTTTGTCACAACAGAGAAATCCAATAATGTCTTTCTGTAGCGCTGCTCTGTTTTTCATTAAACTCAATGACTTAAATGTTTCAGATGTAGCCTTGTGCGATATGCATATTACACAATTGACATTGTGATAACAATAGAAGTGCGATGCATTAGTCAGCCCTAGTTTCTGCCCTGATAAATGACAGTCAGACATGGCAGCTCTGCTGAATGTGTTGTAATTATTGTGACAACAGCAGCAGTGATGTGGTGACCATTTTCCAGGTTTAAACATTTAGTTTGCTGCTCTCCTGGCTCGTAAGTGATGTCAGAGGAAGTGAGACCTGGCTGAAGTTGTGTAATCTATTTAAAAATAATCAAGGTTTCCTCATAAAAGAATGAGGTTTGCTGTTGACATACAGCTTTTCAGCCTGAAACATCCCATAACAGATATGCAAAAACAAAGGGAAGCAATTCTCTCAGTTTAATTCATTACTAATTAACTAAAAATAATGAAGAAATCAAATTTGCGCACATTGGATATTAACTGCTACTTGGTGTTTGGATCTTTCTCTCAGTTTATTATTGGTGAAGATGGGTCATGTGGTCTGAACTATGAGCACGCCCCTGCTGAAGGCCCACCCATTGTGGCTTTGATTGATCATGTTGTAGAATACATGTAAGTAGATGAAATCATCATCGCTGATATTATTCTGATTGTATTTCTGTAAGTAGGTTTTATTTAGAAATGTTCTCCATTTTATTTTCTCTTCCTAGTGTGGGAGTACATCTTATGTATGTCATGTTTTACAAGTTAATTTTGGAATCAAGTATTTTATGATTCATGATTTTTGATTTTTGTATTTGTTTTATTGTAGCAGGAAGAAGCCAGAGATGGCGTCCTCTCCCACAGTGCGTCTGCCCAGCCCCCACAAATTATGCTTCAACATCACCCCTGAAATCAAAAAGGACATCGAGGAGGCGAAGCAGAGCTTGACTGTGTAAGCAGAGCCTTTACCGATGAAAATCCACGTCCATTTGTCACTGCACATAATTTGTAGTTTTCATTTAAGGCCTTTCGTTAGCTGAAAAAGTTTGATTGGTGTGCACCAATCAAACTTTTGTCTTGTGTGATGCACAGATGTGAATATACCGTACCATACCGTAGAAAATCTCCAAACATCACCAGAAATATCTCCCATCTCCACTTGCAGACTGGCCCAGGACCTGGAGATGAGGGTGTTGGTGTTTGGTCACTTTGGAAAGGATGTGCCAAAGGCCCACAGAATGAGCCCTGATGCTTTCATACAGATGGCACTACAGCTGGCATACTACAGGTGAGACATCGTGTCATCACATGGAGTTTAAATCAACAGCTGTTTGATTTTAATATTTTTCGTCATTTCTGGTTTTAAACAAAGAGTTCATCTTGGATGATCAACTTTGGAAAAGGTCTCCCTCTGGTCGGAATAGATATAGTTTTGTGTTCAGCCAATACGGGGAGCAACAACAAACAAATGCTCCCAACATAATGCTCACAATTATGCCAAATTCTCACAACATGATTTTACTTTGAAGTTCTGTTCAGTGATCAGAGGCACATAAATAAATTGGTCAATGATGTTGACAAATGTTATCAACTGCCAGTTAGAGCGAAGTTTGTTGGGTACTTCTAGCATTCTGTGTCAAATCCCACAAAGATTGTGTGGTGGTTGTCTCTGTGTTGGCAATCATCAAAGTAAAACCTCATGACTTCATGACTCCGGAATACAAAACATCACTGTTATGTACTGTCAATTGTACAGCGATCTAATAACTTGGAAAGTGCTGTGTGTAGGGGACATAAGTGACCCTAGCTTGGTAATTATTGAGTATTGATTTTGTTGTTTCATGAGTTAGCTCAGTGAAAACTCATTGACAAATGTGTTCTCTGTCAGGATGTACAAGCGCTGCTGTGCCACATATGAAAGCGGCTCCCTGCGCAGGTTCAGACGGGGGCGCACTGATACAATCCGTTCAGCTTCCAGCGCCTCAGCTGCTTTTGTCAAAGCCTTTGATAACCCCACTGAAAAGGTGAGATTGAAAAGGAAATACTAACACAGCTCTTATTTTAGGGTAATCTTCTCTTATTTATGAGCAAACAACATAATATCTGACATTCATCAGTAGATTAGATTCGACCCTAAAGATTCATACAACACATTTATCATAAAGACTGCTTGAATCATCTCATAAAAAACAAAGGAGGAAATGTTCATACTCCTGTGTGTGTTTGTGAGAGTGTGTGCATGTATTAAACGTCCCATATTGTTCCATAGAACACAGAAAAGGTGTCATTATTGGAGAGAGCTGTGAGAAGTCACAGATCATACACAGACATGGTGAGTGTACGCATTGTGAGCATCATCACACCAGGTTCCCTCATTCACAAATGGATGTTAGATGTCATAATAGTGTAGTAGATCCATTGATGACTGATGAGTCAACATGCCATGTGTCCAGGCGCTCAGTGGACAGGCCATAGACAGACACTTACTGGGCCTAAAGCTGCAGGCAGCAGAGGAGCAAATCCCCACACCTGGTGTCTTCACTGACTTGTCCTACGGAAAGGCCCTGCATTACCAGCTCTCCACAAGTCAGGTAAACATCATGAAACATCTCAACACTTCCTTTTTAATGCAGCTCTCACTTATCTGTAATGTGGATTGATTTAAGAACATACTATGTTGAATGCATCGTGAACTGGCTTTGTATGGAACAGATCCATGTCTAATCTGTGCTCTCATGTTCTAAAGGTTCCTTCAAAGATGGACTGTGTAATGTGTTTCGGCCCTGTTGCAACTGATGGATATGGCGTGTGCTACAATCCCATGAATGATCACATCAACTTTGCTGTGTCGGCCTTTAACAGCTGCAATGAAACCAATGCTGCACATATGGCCCAATCTGTGCAGGATGCACTGCTGGACATGAGGACGCTCCTGGAACAAACACCAAAAGCCAAACTGTGATCGTACAGAGCCAACCTGAAGACATGGACACTATAATTATACAGTGGGCATGAATTTACATTTCACATCCTGTAAAAACTAGCCAGCTCAGCAGATTGTGAGCCACTCTCTGTTTTTTCACTGCGTCGTCCGTGGGTCTTATGTACTTAATGACATTGATTAAATTATATTGTTTGACTGGAATCACAGACAGGTACATGGATGGAGCAGTTTGCACTCATTTGATGACCTGTTTCTAATTTAGAATACTCTATAGGAAGCATGTACAGATACAGGTTTTGTATGATTTTAAAGCTTCACTATAAGTCTCACGTTAGTTCCCGCTTAAAATTATTAGTAAACTCCCAAATTTATGTAGAAAGTAATTATAGATTTTAATAAATCTTTGATATCTTTTTCATTTTTGATGTTTAAAAAGCTGAACATTTCTCTCTGGACGTTGGACAGTGATGACATAATCAGACAGGAAACAGGCTTTTCAATACTTCATGCCAAATTAAAGATTTCTTCAAAAGCTTCTGCTCATCTTTGTAGCAGTTTTTCCCGTTTGTGCTGCAGCATACCTACCGTGCCCTGCCGACCTATTTCATTTACAACTAGAAGACACTAAAAGAAGTTAGGATGAACACTCCTCCAGTTATGACTTTTTCTCAAGGAGGAAATATACAGTAAAAGTGTTCATCACCAACAAAAGCTTTTTGAAGATAGATCCTTTGAGTGTGTGAACGAGTACAATAAAAATAATTTAGTAACAAGAAAAAAAAACTTTCACCAAAAAGAACAAGAACATGTCTGCCAAAAGTGATTTATTTTTTTCTCTCTTACTCTCTCTATCTGTCTGCCTCTCCCTCTTTCTTTCTGTCCGTTTCTCTCTATCATGGTGTTCATTAGTCGCCAGGACAAACGTTGCTTTAATATCAAATCGATGTAGTTCCATTAGAACACACATGCGCCCCCTAGCGACACCTGGTGTTCGGCTTGTTGGCCTAAGAAAGAACTTGTTTGCATGAAGGATCAGTACCACGGAGAGCGCACATCAGGGCCCACGTCACGGCCACAGGTGTCTTGTCAGACCACGCCCCCTTTTCTCCGTGGGTGAGAATGAGTATCCACCCAAGAGCGGGCACGGACCCTGTTAGTGTATGGAGAGAGAGCGAGACTGAGAGTCAGGATGGAGTGGAGATGTGGCGTGGATGTGGAGGATCTGTGCCCAGTGTGTGGAGATCAGGTCTCCGGTTATCACTACGGTCTGAGGACCTGTGAGAGCTGCAAGGTCAGAGCGTCTCTCTGTCTGTCTGTCAGCAGCTTCTCGTTTATTGATTATTGATCCGCATATGATGAGAAATCTTTCCTCACAGGGTTTTTTCAAGAGAACCGTTCAGAACAACAAGCGGTATGTGTGCGCGGAGCAGCAGGCGTGCAGGATCGATAAGAGCCGCAGGAGGCGCTGTCCGTCCTGCAGGTTCCAGAGGTGCCTGCATGTGGGCATGAGGCTGGAAGGTGAGGACAGCTGCAGATTTACAACTATCAATTACTATTTGTATCAATGATACAAAAAACAATTTTTAATAAAGCTCACCAACATGTCTGTTCATGAGGTCAGTTAACCCCTTAAACACCGGTAACATTCACTGGTAACTGAGTGCATTTTAAGGCACGTTTTCCACTGTAGTAACCCATTAATAACTGAGTATACCTCATAGAAAAGTTACATATATATGTATATGTATGTATATAGTTATGTATCATTAATCACTTATGGCAAATTAAAATTGAATGAACTTTTTCAACTTAGCAACCTATTAATATATATAGTATAATATGTTTTACTATAGTATTGTATATATAGTATATGACATGCCAAAAAAATCATCTTTGAATGAGAATGCTAAAGAACAGAAAATACATAAATTTATTTGCTATCATTGGAAACATTTGGCCACAGTTTAACAGGTAATTGAGTATTTTTGGTCAATGTGAATACTGCAAACATCTAAATATACAAATGTGGATTGTTTCAAAACTCATTTGTTTGCATTTTGTTTTGCTTATCTCGAAGGTGAATGTTCATTTACAATGATGTCAACTTACACACAAAACAAGAAAGACCTGGACAAATACTGTATAAGATCCATCAATTCTATGAACAGAAACCAAGACTGTCATTATCCCACAAAAGATGAGATGTAGAAGTTTATTAAGAGCCACGTGTGTGACTGAAGCACTGTGTTCCCGTGGAAATCCTCACTAAATCTCAAAACTCTTTCTTTCAGCTGTGCGAGCAGATCGGACAAGAGGAGGTAGGAATAAGTTTGGTGCCATGTACAAGCGTGATAGGGCCCTGAATCAACAGAGGAAGGCATTGATCCAGGCTGCTGGATTCCGATCACAGACCAGTCCACTTCATGTTAACCCAGAGCAAACAGACTGGACTATGACCAACATTCTTCAAAGCCCCTCACTCATTACCGTCAACCACAGACCACAGTCAGTGTCTGCAATCAGCCCCTGCAGCTCAACCTCCGACCCAACCATCAAGTCTGAGCTCCCAGACAACATCTTATCTGCAGCACAGACCTGCATCCACTGTGCTCCTCTCTTTCCACATGTTCTCAGGATGCCTCAGCTGGTGAGGGAGTTCCTGCGTTGTGATCCAGATGAGCTACTGTTGCAGAATAAGATTTCTGCTCATATGCAGCAGGAAAAGAATGGTTCTGGGAATCAAGGGAATCTCAGCACATTCGGCCTCCTATGCGTCATGGCTGAACAGACTCTTTCCTCCATGGTGGAGTGGGCTCGCAGGTGCATCTTCTTCAAAGACCTTCGGGTAACTTCCTGCCACAACAATGTTCTTTCATTCAGCCCCACTTCGTACTGTGTGTAAACAAGTGAAAGTTGTTGGAAGATATCCTCATCAGAATCTCTGTTGGTATTCATGGCGCGCGCACACACTTACCAGGACATGTTGTTAAAAATGTTTTTTTGTACCAGGTGGGTGACCAGATGAAGCTGCTTCACAGCTGCTGGAGTGACCTCCTGGTCCTGGACATTATCTCCAGGCAGGTCCAGCATGGCAGAGAAGGTTGTCTGCTTCTGGTCACTGGGCAGGAGGTGAGTGATCTCAGGTGCTCCTGTAACACCACCAATGTTTTACACAGAACCAGGTCTTTCGACTCAGCTTTGCATTCCAAACAAACAGGTTTTTCCTTCCAAGTTGCCTGTTAAGGAAATCAAACAGTTCCTCTGTCTCAGCACATGTAGAACGAGAAAACTTGTCAACTGAATCCTGCCAGGGCCTGTGGAGTGGTAGTACTAGTGCCACTTCATGAGCCACAACTAATGTGTTATATCTTTGTTAGTCGCTCTTTGTTAAATATACATGGCTTCATTAATATCCATGATATCATGTCCTCATATTTGAATTTGTTGCAATGTTTTATTTGTATTAATGCAGTATGTCACCCCTCCAGTTCTACACTAATGTCAGTGGTGTTTGTTTTTTAAATTTGGTTCAGGTAGAACTGTCATTTTTAGCTTCTCATGCTGGTCCCGCCTTGGCCAGCCTCGTCCGGAGAGGACAGGAGCTGGTTGAGAAGTTCCATTCTGTAAAGATTGACCGTCAAGAGATTGCCTGCATCAGGTTCCTCATCCTCTTCAACGGAGGTTAGCGGGACTCCAGCTCACTTTAGCTCGGCTCAAGTCCCATTTGAGTGTGGTGTGGGCCACAAATGAATGAATTAATGACATACATTTCCAGAGCTAAACTCATAATCAGGGCTGTAGCTGTTCTAATGATGCTTGAAGGTCCATGTTGTCTTTTTTTTTTTTTGCGTGTAACTTAACATCTCCCCCTTCTCCAGATGTGGAGTTCCTTGAAGACCATCCATTCATAGCAAGTGTCCAGGAGCGTGTGCAAGGAGCCCTGCTGGAATACACACTGAGCGCTTACTCTGAGTACCTAGGCAGATTCACTCACTTGCTGCTGTGTTTGTCAGAATTACGCTCTTTCAGCTGTCTGGCACAGGATTACCTGTACAACAAACACCTGAGCGACAAGGTGCCCTGCAGCCTGCTCACTGAGATGCTCCACGCTAAGCACCGCTGCATGTGATTCTGCATTTTGCTTTAAAGCTGCAGTGAAATTTCTCTGTACTTTAGGGTTGAAAAACAAAAATCTCCTATCTGTCAAATATGTCATTGGCTGCAATCATTTTACCTGATGGATCATTCATATTAAATTCACAGCAAATTGCCTTTTGAATAATAATTTGCCTTGTTTCCTACATATTTTTAGTTTTATTTGTATTTTTCTGCACTTTCCTACATAACAAGACACATCTTAAGATAACTTGTAGTTTTTAAAAAACAAACCCAAACTTTTATTATTGTCTTATTAAGACAGTAGCACCTTGTAAAATCATTTTTCTTTGTGTACTATTTGTCATGTCAACACTTTGCTTGTATATCTCCACACTATTCTCTCAGCTATTTGACATAATTGATTGATCGACATCACACAACCAACGAAAGATGTAAGTGAGCCATCAGAAAGTTGCGATAGAATAATTTCATCGTCAGACATTTCAGGAAAATACTTTCTGAACATGTTAGTAACTGTAACTAAAATTATAACCTCATGTATCGGGCTGTTTCATGTTTCCATGGCCCAAGTTCCATATGGGTCCATTCTATGGAATACAAATATCAGAAGTTGATGCAAAGTGTTATTCGATGTCATATCACTTTGTGTGTCGTGGCCTCTACAATGGCCTTCACCCAAAATGTTCGACCTCAACTGGATTTATAAGTGTAAAACATTGCATGACATCACAGTTGTCATTATGTACAATGAGTGGTTCAATTTTGTCTAAATAAAGCAGTGTGGCCGATCCCAGAGAGCCCACGTATTATGTGATGATGTGTTGTCCCTGGTCATTTCATAACAAGATCCAAGGTTTAGAAAATGGTATCACACAACGTGAACATAGAATCTTTATCTGTTCATGTATGTTTTCTTATGTACATACAGTTTGATTCTATTCTTAGTGTTGTTATTATCATTAAGATGGAGAAGCTATTGGATTTCTAATAAGATCACTGATAAGAAATACTACACAGTCAAGCCTTTTTCTCTTTATCAACTCCTTAACATCATAATGTCAACACATTCATTGGAAAGTGTTTTGGAAACACCAAGTGTACTGGAGATCTCATAACTAATTTAAGATACCTCTCCAGCTCTCTGAAATAATTGTCTCACCTGAGTCTTAACTCTTATGGATATTCATATGTGACAAGTTTTAATATTTGTTAGAACAGAAACCAACTTGCATTATTCTTAGAATTAATTGTGACAAAATTTTCTTCTCATCGGTCCTGGTTTGAGTTTTGATTAAGAACCCCAAACTACCCCATATGGGAGGGCTTCATCAACAGCATCAGTGCCTGACCTAGGTGAAGTTTAAGTCAGCGCACAAGTTATCAAGCCCTGAAATCAAGGCGATTACACCTTCAGCCATCTGTTTTAGCCACTCTGCCTTAATGAACAGCTTAATCACATAATGCTGTGTGGAGGCTTTCTATCTGATCTCCTCCTCCTCCGTGGATCCTTTTTCTGGTCGACCTTCATGTGCAGCTGGCATCACCCAGCCAGCCGTCCTATCCAAGGACAAACTACCACAGCAGTCAATACTTTATCTCTTGCACAAGGTGCAGAATTAAAATAGTGAGAAAATGAATAAATAATATTCTTCTACAGTGTTTTGGTGTGTAAAAAATGTCCATCATTAGTGACTTATAAATAATGATCAATATAAAGATCAAACGATAGCTGATTACCACAATGTATAATCTACAATGAACTAATAACTGACTAAATACATAATACCATACCATAATATGGATTATTTTAACCAGCCAACGGGCCCATCCAATGGTTCATTTAAGGGATTTTTTTTTTTTAACATATCTTACATATCTTAATGTGATGTAAAGTTAATGTCAGGTGTATTATTATAAAATAAGCTACACAATTTTTATATTTTATTTAATGCAAACTTAATAAAGAACTGGAGGGCGGCTCCTTTATTCTCTGTGAACACACACCGGAAAACGATCAGTGATTGGCTAACATAAGACTCGGAAAGGTGAGCATGATGAAGCGGCCCGAGCCAGAAGACCTCAACGTTACTTAACATAGGTTTTAAACTGGGTAAATGACCAGCTAACAATAACGTTGATTATATGGAGTAACAAAAGTCGCTGTCTAGGTATCTATCTAACATCTGCTACACGTTATTAAATAAGCAGCGAGGTTTCAGTGCGTCCTTTAACGCAGCATTTTGACATCGTGCCAGCGTCACTTCCCGGAAACACAAAGATCTCTCCGGGAAAATGGCGGCGTTAACGGTGATGCAGAGACCATTCGGCGGTTTCAGTTTCGAAAATTGCAAAAGGTAAAAACTGCGAAACAGTTAAACATAGAAAGAGAGACACTACAAGTTTTTTCGTACTTGTCAAGGTGACTTTCGTGTGTGTGGTGTTAGGAATTACCGTGTTTTTATCCGTAGGAAAATCTGCCGCATCACACACAATGACTCAGGCTTTTAAGTACGGTCTCTTTCATTCAGAGCAAATGTAACATTTATCCTATTACACTGCCATCATAATATTAGGTCATTATTCTGCTAATGTAACATACGTGGCATAGTTATGGTAATGTAGCATTCATGTCATTCCGGTTATGCATTATTTCATTATTCTGTTAATTTTACCCTTATTTCAGCCGGTTGCTTAAAAAACATCTGAAAAATTTTCAGTCAATGTAACATTTATGTCATTATGTTAATATAACATGTATCCCATCATACTGATAACATAATGTTTGTCTCATTCTGTTAAAAAATTGTCATTCGGCTCTTCGCACGTTCTGCTAATGTCGTTGTATCATTATTTTCCTTTTGTGTATTGATAATCTGATTAGGATAAATGAGAGGAACAAAAACAAATCAGAATGCCCTCTAAAAATTCCAGATGTTTCTAAACAGCTTTGGATGATTATAGGTAGATGGGAAAAATCTGTATTTGGAGAAATCAACATTGTCTTCATGGGAGACACGATGGGTTCTTGGGGGACCTGCTGTAGATGGGAAGGGAATTTTTATGCTACAAAGTGGGAAACTCTATTTCAGGTTTATTATTATCATTTATTGGAAATGTGTCTATGAAATTCTTATGATTATTGTGTCCAAAACTATCATGGTTACCAATATTACTACTGTCTTTTTAAAATGTGCTGAAAATGTTGAAAAGAATACTGCTACACACACTGAAATCATTTCGCAAACTTTTGTATTGAAGACCACAAATAAAGTTGGCATTACTATTCACTTTTTGCCTGCATATACATTATAATAATCATTGGCCAAAACCTTATGTAAGCAGAAAATATTAAATGTGCACTGCAAGAACATTAAAGATGGCACAATTACTGTGCAAGAATATGAAAAGGTTAAAAATTAAATCAGTAAATGGGATAAAATAAAGTCACTGATTCTCTCTCACGTGTTTTTCTGCATGTACTGCAGAGAGCATTACCAGCTTTTATCTCGTCAGCATTTTATAAAACTCAAACTTCGAAACAGTAATGCTGATTGAAAACCATTAAACCTGTAAAGGTAACATTGCTGTTCTGCACTGTATGCAGTGACTGGTGGACCTGTATGTTTGGTTTCACACTGATGTCATTAGTATTCAGTGATGTGATTGTTGGAAAATTTATGTATTGTGTAATGTTACACATTTTAATGTCAGTCTTTATTTTTTTTAGGAATGCACTTTTGGAAGGAGAAGCTAACAAAGTTGGCAACTATTTGCCCGCTGCTCGTAAAACAGGGACAACCATCTGTGGTGTGGTTTTCAAGGTGAGTGACAGGAATTCATTCATTAAGAGGAGGAAGTCCTGTGTGAACCTGCCCTGTGTGTGCATGCCGCTCACCAGGACTTCATCTGTCTGAATTTTTTTCATCCTCTGCCCCCCACTTCCACGATACGACACACAACTTAAAGTGCAGAATATTATACACATACAACTTTCCAGTTTTAATGCAGTATTTCCTTTTGTTGTGGGAGTGAGCGCTTCATTAGGATGATGCTGCCTGAATGATTGGAGTAGATGCACACAGCCACGTATAGTGAGAACCCAAGGTTATAAATAAAGTGGGGAGACAACAATAAGATTACTAAAACAGCTGAATCCAACAGCAGGAAGTTCACCCTATTTGGGCTAACTTCTGAACCTGTTAAGGAAACATGTTATAAAAGTATTTGCCAAAGTCTTTCATTTGAGCATTAGTTGCACTGATGTCTGGTGTTGCTGTGAAAAGGATGTAGAAAAAATGTCATTTAAAAAAATAAACCAAAGAGAGATAAAGTGCAACAAAATGTACATACTGTATATTATGAGCTTGACACAGCCTCCATCTGCATAACAGTTGTATGGCTTTTTTGCCAAGAAGTTGAGAATTTGCAGAGGTGTAGGACAAATACGTGGTGGTGGCTGCTTAGTGGTCAAATCACTCTGATGGTTTCAGAAGCCCTGACATGGAGACCTCAACATGTTGCACCACTCTTCCTTTTTTTGGTCCCGATGGGTGTATTGCATAGAATTTTTGGGGAGTTTTATGTCTGTGAAGGTTCTCAGTCATTCAGGTCATTGCTATCCAAGAAGGGATAAATCAAGTGCAATTGGACTTGATGGAAGATGCCTCAAGACGTTTCACCTCTCAACATCTTCAAGTATCTTCTGTCAAGTTGCCCTCAATTCAACCTTTCTTGGACAAGAAGCTTTATGATCTTCTGCACGTGTTTGGAATAAAATGCATGTGTGGGACATATATGTGTAAGAGAGTAATTGCACTGTTTCGTTGTGAAGGATGGTGTTGTCCTTGGAGCTGACACCAGAGCAACTGAGGGGATGATTGTGGCAGATAAGAACTGCGCCAAGATCCACTACATCTCCCCCAACATTTAGTAAGTTTCGCACACATAACACACAGGGAAATACACACAGTCTGTGTACTCGCATGACAAAAATGGTGCCATAATGTTTATGAGGGAAAACATTTGAGACTGAATGACTGACAAAGCTCTGTTGTTGTCCAGCTGTTGTGGTGCAGGTACAGCTGCAGACACAGAGATGACCACTCAGATCATCTCGTCCAACCTGGAGCTCCACTCGCTCTCCACAGGAAGGCTCCCCCGTGTTGCCACCGCCAACCGCATGCTTAAACAGATGCTCTTCAGGTATGACACCCGGAAATGTGCAGACAGATTGCAGTACACAACAATGACACAGAGACACACGTAAATTTGTACTCTCACCGGTCCTCACATCATCTGAATCTGCAATGCACATGAATTTACTTTCGTGGCAATCTTTTCCTGCCTGTTTAATGTCTGGGATGAAACGGGACACAAGAAAGGCAGTCATTGTATGTGTGCCTCTCAAGCTAACATCATGTGACGCTGTTCTGTTTGGACATCAGATGCCAACTGTCTTAAATTGAATGCAAAGATGTGTTTATGTGTTGGTCCCATTATCAAAGGGATTTATTTTATTTTTTCCTTATTCTTTTGCACCAGCAAATAAATAAAAAAATGATGATTTACAGATTATTTAGATTATTATTAGTATTATTAACAAAACACGTTCATGTTGAGGAATATAGAATAAATTTGCAAAAGGGAAGATGAGCATTGTTGTGTCAAGTGCACAATGCAGGTTGGTCTCCCTGTGAAAAAGAATGCAGAGCTTAGCTTAGCATCACGTTAGCTCCCATCTTTGAATGTCCCACAATAGAATTACCGATTGTGTGATTGTATTCAGCAATTAAATTTTTATTTATTTTTTAATTGGGGTGTTGATTATAATTGATTAATTGTGACAGCCTTATTCTTAACACAGTTGTCAGAGCACAAAAGTAATTAAATTGCTTTAAAGTTTTGTTGTTAGTGATGTTTTATCTCAATTTGTCATTTAAAGGAGAGGTTTTGAGTAATGATAATGTCAGAGAACATGTTGCATCATTTTGAAGTGTTCAGTTTGCTGTGCATGTTGTGAATACGATCAGCGAACAGATAACATTTATCTTATTCACACACCAGCATATAAACCTGTACATATTATGTGTGTTCAGGTATCAGGGTTACATCGGTGCAGCTCTGGTCCTGGGAGGAGTGGACTGTATGGGTCCTCACCTGTACAGCATCTACCCGCACGGATCCACTGACAAACTGCCATACGTCACTATGGGTGAGTTACACACACACACACACACACACACACACACACACACGCAAACCTTAGCTGCTGCAGTATGTGGTATGCACTTAAGCCACTGGGCCCACCAGGTTAATGTGAGCCCAGTGGCTTTCTGAGGCTACATCAGTTTCTCGCAGAAGTGATTGTCCTAAGTGTACCTGCAAATCAGTGGTGGGTGGTAACTTAATTTCAGAATATCCTTTTTTCTTTTTTTCTTCTTATTGTGGATTTTACTGCATTTTTCAACATTTCAGGCAGAATGTTTTGTCAGCGACAATTTACTATCATCATGGCATCAAAACGCTAAGATTCAGCGTGGCTCAGGTGTCGAACAACTTAGGGGCATAGCAAGGTAACTGTGTGTTTGCTCTTTGTAGGCTCTGGCTCTTTGGCTGCCATGGCTGTGTTTGAGGATCGCTACAAGCCCGACATGGAGGTCAGTCCATCTGACTGTTTCATGGAATCATAACATTCATACGGCATTTAGTCCATTTAGATGTATTATAATTCACTACAGTTACCAGTAGCTGGAAGCATTTTTGTGTTTGCATCAGATAATAACATAATTTTTGTGGTAGAATACCTGTAGCATGGTTAGCAAGTGTGTCAAGTTGGAAGAAAATCAAAAAGAACTTAAGTAAGCACTGATTTACTGCTTTCTCTGCTAGACCCAAGTGAAGGATCAGTGCTGGTTTGTATGATTTAAAATCTGACCTTCTGCAATTGTTTGAATGATAGGAAGAGGAAGCTAAGCAGCTGGTGCGTGATGCTATCGCAGCAGGAATCTTCAATGACCTCGGCTCTGGCAGCAACATTGACTTGTGTGTCATCACCAAGCCTAAGGTGGATTACATCCGTCCACATGACAAGGCCAACAAGAAGGGTGTCAGGTGAGAGCCAATACCTTCATCTACGAACCGCTAGGAGACACAGATGCAGCCCTCCCACCTGAGGGTCGTGGTGGTTTTACTGTTTGTCATTTTTAGAATACTTTTATACGTGGCTGAAGTTTTTTATTTTGTGTTATCCATCGTAATGCACATGTTGGGCACATGAAGTGATTTGAAAAATGTTATTTGGTCACAACTAATTGCATGATTTGTGTAGTTAGTAGTCCTTAATCACTGAATTAACTGCTCATTTTCAGTAGGATTAGGGAGAAAGACTCTTTTACAGCATGTATTTCTAGAAACAATTTGTGGATTCTCACACAGCTAAAGAGTCAATTCTATTTTTTTTTCAAGTTGTGCATTTAGCTAGTTATGCACAAAATAAATTTTTATAAATTTCCTTGCAAATAATCTGCACAAAAATTCACACAAGGTGTGAAACAGCCTTAAGTCAGGTAAGGAGGACACTTGACAAGTCCTGTGCCGTCCTCGCTCAGTTTAAACATACATGTTGTTTCATTTTAGAACCGGAGATTACAAATACAAACAAGGAACAACTGCGGTGATGACAAAGCTTGTGACTCCACTGGACCTGGAGGTGTTGGAGGAAAACATACAGACCATGGACACTTCTTAAAGCATTCATACCACGGTCACATTTTTCCATGTTTGCAATAAAATGTTTGAGTCTGTAACAATACTTTTTTTGGTCTCATCTTTCCGATAATTACATCTACTAAAGACAACATTTTCCACTGTCACTGTGTCACTGTGCCACTGTGTCACTTACACAGTGGCATGGTGATTAGCACTGGTGCCTCATAGCAAGAAGTTCATGGGTTGACCTCAGCACATTTCTGTGTGGAGTTTGCATGTTCTCCCCGTGTCTGCGTGGGTTTCCTCTGGGTGCTCTGGTTTCCCCCACCCCGCAGAGAATTGATGAAATTGTTGCTGATTTATTTCTCTAATTGATTTCCCATCTTCAGTTTCAGTGGATTTCATGAAGGATTCATAAAATCCTGCCATTATCCATCCTCTCCAACCTTCCATGTGCAGGTTTGTTTTTTATCTTTTGTATTTCCTTGGGAGCACTGTGCACTCTTTCGTCTGCTTTAAAGGATCTGAAGTTTTTATTTTGGTACTCCAAATGATGCTGTCCTTTTATAAGTCTAGCATGTGTTAAAATGTTGACAAGGTCACCAGCTCTGTCTGGGTGTTTCTCTGCCAGCATTTTGTTGTGTCCTTAGGCAAATTTACAAACCGCAAAACAAATCCAGCAAAGATACAGCAGTCGAGAAGAAAAGAAAGACATGCCAAGTATCTTAAGGTCTGGACACTCACAGCATCGAGTGGGCCAGAATTCAGAGAATCCATTTAAATTCACTCTCTCTGAACTTGATCCATTACTTAAAGTTAATTAAGAATGTTCCATGACTTTATTAAAACTGTGTGGGAATCATATTTAAAGTACCAAATGCACAAAAACAAAAAAATAGAGGCCTAGCTTGAAGCAGCAACAAACAGGGAACAGGAAGTAAAACAACACATAATGTTGTTTTTTTGACAAAATTGTGAGGATTAGGTCCTGTTATTCTTTTCAGAATAAATTGAACAAGCCTAAGATACACTGACCACATAGATGATATGACCTGATATTCACCTTTAAAACAGTAAACTGTACATGTGTGGTCGTCTAGATGATCAGATAAGTCTTATTTGCAGTAAAATGATTGGAGCGTTCATTATGGTCCAAAGTCAAGCCTGCGCAGGTCTTTGACAGCCCTTCCCTCTGTAGTTATAGTAGTAGTAGCGTAGTTGTAGGCTGCTCAAATTGTACAGTACAGGGGTTTTCACCTGGTCGTTCGTAATGTTAAAAAGCTAGGATTACTTTGTTTTACATGTCATAGTTCTTAATTTGTACATTTTTTTGTGTATTTTTCTTAATAATGAAATTTCTCCACATAAAATGTAATGTAATGCTTCTTTAGCAGGAATGAGTATGAACAGGTAATAGCAGCAAGATTACTTGCTTCAATAATAGGTATGATTGTTATAACCAGTGGATGACAGCAGCTCACACCCACTATTTAATAAATATATACACATAAGTAAATCCCTTTTTTTTTTTTACTATTTCTAAACCAAAATGACCTTTAAGAAAATTTCACATTGAAAATATGCAAAGGAGGGGCCACAAACCATCAGTTGATTTTATTTGGCACAGATGATAAAAGCACACAGAAGATATTTGTAAAAGGTGTATGATTAGTAAGGCCTTGTGCAATACCTTTACGTTAAACTTTGCTTTTTCAATAACAAAAAGGTTGTTTAATGTATGTTGTATAAGGCACTGTGCATTAAAGCTGCTCCTTACTTTCCTTTTTAAATATTGTTAATTACTATCAAAATGACTTTCACGGCACTTCTGATAGTTTCACAGTAACAATGTTTTATATTTGCACATATAAACACTTAAATGGCACCTGGTACTTTACATCACATAAAATGGAATTCATATGTCGCATCAGCTTAACAAATACTGAACACCCACCACCATGGTAATCTGCTGCTTCGTCTGTGGGGATGTCAACAGACACTCCCCTCTGAACACAATGCAGAACTAAATATCACATGTATTCCAGGCAAATTATGAATGAGTACTGAGTTTCCTGTTTTCTAGATTGTCATTATCACATGATGATGACATATGTTGATATCAACCTTCTTTCCTTTTTCAATCCACTAACACTGAACATGAATTAGAGCTTAATTGAAAAAAATATGAGAATTCAAGCTGAAGAATAGGGTGAGGTCAGCATAGTAGGGACTGAGCATTAGTTGAGAACTGTACTCGCAGAATCTACTGTGTCTTCCTCTTTTGCTAACCTCTCTGCATCTCTCATTCTCTGCTGCTTTCTGTACTTCCTCTACTCATGTCTTCATTGGCTTTTACCTGGTTCACTTTTGCAACCACGTGTTGGTAACGTGAGGAAAGTTTTATGAATGAGCTTAAATTATATATTTATTAATATATTTAGCATGGTGCTGGATAGTTGAGTCGTTTTATGAATACACAAATAGATTTAAACATCGACAGCAATCAGAAATCAGATGATATGATTACACTGATAGATGATAAAGGATAAATATGAATATTGCCCAGCCCTACATCTCACACTGATCTGAAACACAATGTGTGAATGTGGAATGCAACAAATATAAGCTTTGATAAATCTGTAATGTCATCATAGAGCGACAAAGGCAAAAGAAAAGCCATGAATGCAGTCATGGCTTCTTGCGGTTTACAAAGTCCACTTCCTATGGGCACATGTCTAACGCTCACGACCTCCAGCAGAGACACCAACTCTCTTTTTGATGTCCAAACGTCACAGTCGACTCATGCAGATCTTTGCATGGTGACTTCCTGACCTCGGTGGAACAAAATGCGGAGACGAGGATAAGGAGACAGGGCACAACTGAGGTCTCACACTCAGCAGAGTGGGCACTGGGCCAGCTCAACTGCTTGAAGTCCACATGTGCATCTGTCTGGCCGTCTGCAGCACAAAGACGATGTCTGGCCGCTGGTCTGGGTCTGGGTTGATGCACATGCTAACCAGGTCCCGGAGCTATGAAGATGATACAAATATTATCATCTTGTATCATCATCTTGTATCATCTTGTATCAATGGAAGTGGCTACTTCCATTTTTGAGTAGCCACTCAAAAATGGAAGCTGCCAACTGAAGTGTTTAGAGTCTCCCTACGTTACACTATAGTGCCTTACAGTCTTTTTGCTACATTACTTAAGCAGTTTCTTTGTTTCAGTGTTTATTGTTAGTGTAGCTGTTTGTGTATGTATGTGTGAAACGGAAGGGATGTTGGTGACAAGCCTTTCAGCCTGTTGTGATGATGTAATGTTGTGTATCACGTTGATGTGAAATTAATGTTTCGTATGTGTGACAGACAATGGTACCTTCTCAGAGTACTGATCAGAGGGGAGAGGAGGGTAATCACACTGTTCGATCTTCTGACAAAGAGCCAGTAGGTTCATCTTGTCCCCATAAAAAGGACTCTGCAGCGCCGCCATCTGAGCAGAGTGAAGAGACAACATGCAGTCAGTCATTAGGGGAAAAACTAAGGCAGTGATTTGTTGATTCTTCTTGATTCTCTAATTTCTTCCCGTCAAATACAGAATTATAACAGACCAAGTGATTTAGACCTGTATTCATGGATATATAAATCAAAATGTTTTTTGGCACACAATTTAATATTTTTTTTCTGAGGTCAACTATTGAGAGTAATGTGTGTATGTATATTTTAGTCAAGTTATTAGGTTTTCCTTGGGATAACAGACTGGAATGTAGACGTTGAAGGTCAAAGTTCACCTTACCTCATACAGGAGACACCCCAGTGACCAGATATCTGATTTAAAGTTATAGCCGTTCTCATGGAGCCTCTCTGGTGACATGTAGTAGGGCGTTCCCACTGGGACATAAAGACCAATAGATAAATGGATAAAAGTTAACAAATATTCATAGTTAATCTTTGACTCAAATTGTGCCTTATGGTAGCCAACATGTGTAAACCTTCAATGGTGGAATCCTGTGAGACAGAGGATAGGAATTAGGAAATCAGGCGCTGGTCTCTGATTTTCAATACGTAAATAACACCTGGTGACTCAGCCCGCTGTATTTAGAATACTTCATAGCATTGTGGTGTTACAGTTGGATTAACACGATGACAACAGTCATAAAATGTGCTTTACCTAAAGAGTGGGCTGCTGTGGTCTTTGAGCTGAAGAAACGTCCGAGTCCTAAATCACCCAGCTTCACCTCCCCTGACGCTGTGATGAATACGTTGGCTGGTTTGATGTCTGTTTTGACACACACACACACACACACACACACACTGTATTTTGTGTGTCTTTTGACTGTTATGGGTGCAAAAAGTTGCTTTCTTGTGTTTCAGCGTTTCACATTTCCTGTAAGAACTGGTTAGATGAATGTGGTCCGGTGCAGTATCTAACTATGGTGGACAGATGACTAGATTAAAAACATGGTGAGTTAAATGGTATGTTGCGAGTTAAAGTGGTGAATTACTGTGTGAGTGAAATGGTTCTTTACCACGGTGCATTACTCTGCGTGAATGCATGTGCTCCAGTGCGCTGCAGAGCTGGACAAAATATTTCCAGATTGTTCTCTCTGGAATGAGCCGCCTCTTCTTCTTAAAATACTGAATGGAAAGAACAGAATTGTTACTAAACTTCAATTTAAGGCCCACTAACAATACTTACACAAATCCTCCGGATCACATAACCAAAACACAGAAAGGCTCCTTTAGCTTCTTTAAAAAAAGCCTGTGTGTCATTCGTTGAACTAAGATTTTTTTGAGAATGCTGTCCAAGTGTATTACTATAATTTCAAGAAATGTGAGTTTGAGTCACCGACTGCATTCTGTGAATTCCTGACCTTTATCATCTGGGAGAGATCTCCAGCATCAGCCAGCTCCAGGACGATGTTGAGCTCATTGTCCTCGATGAAGGAGTCCAGGTACTTGATGACATTGGGATGATTCAATTGCTGCAGGAGGATAAGAGAGAAATACATAGTTCATCATCATTTGCATATTTTAACACAGCATACGGATAGTCTGACAATCAAAAGGCACTACAACTCCTAGTCAATTCTTGTCCATTATTTCTATTGATCAAAAGGATGCCAAAGATCCATTTGAGAATATTTGTTCCTTGACCTTTGCCCTTGTCTGCTTCTTGTCCTCTAAAAAGCAAATACCTTGAGAAGATCTATCTCTTTGACACAATCCTGGCGAGCTTTAGCATCCATCATCTCAAAAATCTGCAATGACAAAGAAATCTAAGGTCAGAGGTCCTGTTACAGCAGTCCATTTGGAAGTGGGAACATAAAGATCATCCAGTCAGTGTACCTGGACCTTCTTCAGAGCAACCAGCTGTCCCTCTATCAGGTATGTGGCTTTGTAAACCTCGCTAAACTGGCCCCGGCCAATTTTCTTCTCAATGCGGAAGTTTGCCAAGGTGCAGCAGAATTTACAGCTTGGTATGTTTCTCTGTATGAGAAAATAAACAATGAAAGGTTAAGCATTATTAAATATATCATTGCCAAGACATTTGAAGAACCAAGAGGAAGAAAGATTCCCCCCCCCCACA
>OMNV01009366.1:0-36056 GCA_900303265.1 Brotula barbata | reverse complement strand
ATTCCCCCCCCACAGCCTGAGACTCTACCTTCTTAATTTTTCTGCACAAAACAGTTGACACATACTAATTGAACAACTAGCAGCTTCTCAATATTTGTTTAGTTGTTGTGATGGCTTCCATGCATGCCTTTCAGACTAGGGCTGGTATGATTTATCAACAACAACTTGATTCAAGACAATATTATTAAAAAATGTGACGACTTGGTGGTGACAGTGTGCCATAATTGACTGTGACAGCTATACTTTTCATGGGAGCAATTCTGTTATTTGGATAATTAATTTGGATTTCTCAGGCCTAATATCTGGTCTCTCCTGTCCTCCAATGTAAACTTCAGAGAGTGTTCTCTTCATCCTCTGTCCATTTGTGGCCTCCAATCTGTTCTTGGATTTTGCTCATTGCTTTCACCATTTCATGTTTTCCAGGAAATCTCAAAAAAAATCTTCAGAGGTTTCCATGATATTTGCTGAGAAGTTAATCATAAGGACGTGATTCATTTTTAGTGCAGACATATACTCACACACAAGTACAAGTTAGAGGCTCACCTGATCATCCTGGCTGGGTATGTTGTAGAGCTTGTTGTGGTTGTCAAACGGGGGCTGATTGTTGTTCTGTGACTCCATGGTGACATCACACAGTCACTAAAGTTATGAAGAAAATCAACATGTGAGAAGCACATATGCTGCTCTAAATAGCAAAAAAGATATCATAGACATTGGTCCAAGGTCTCTGTGCAAAAACACAGACACAGAATTAATGTTAAAGAGCCCCTCTCTCTCCAAAAGTGTCTCCAAAGAAAAATAGTGACAGACGGATATACACAGACACACACACACACACACACACACACACACTACTAGTCATGTCACTGCATGCTGCATGTGGAGTCACAGTCTTACAATCTCTCTCAGTGATAACAGCCTTTAAGTTACTAAAAAAAAATTCAATGCATTTCAGCAGCACTTTTTTAGTCTGGAGACAACTCGAAGCACTTTACAATATTTGCATCACATTCACCCGTTCATACACACATTCATATGGATCTGCTTATGGTGGTCAGAAATGCATTTTCAGATTTGAGTTATATTTATCCAGGAACATCTGGGTGTCTAGCATGGCTACAAATATACAACTACCACCATAATCTAGTTAATATTGTGCTGATTCATTCAAGATGGCTAATTCTGCCATTATTTAAATACTAATGTCTATTAATATCTCCTAAACTGATAATAGTCATATCATTCAAGTAAGTACGGGGAAGGTTCTATGTGAAGGAGTAAGATTTTAAGTAAAATGAACACAGAGGGATGTTTTGGGTATTATGACTTTGGGATTTGCAAACATACACAACCTTCTTTTTTAAAATAGTTGTTACTAAGCAACCAACCAGTTGTAGTTGTTACAGTTCTTAGCACACATGATTCTTTGGTCATTAACTTCCTTTCATATGCTTTCATATCAGTTTTAGAGTAGAGCTATTTAAAAAAAGTGTTGAACCACGCTGTCAGCACATCTTTATATCTGTGTGCAAGGACATATTGTTCTGCTTATTTCACATGTAATTATATGTAAGTAACAAGCCAATGGCTCTTTCAGCACTGCATTCTACCCATGTCAGGCCTATGCCTTCTCACGCTAACAAAGGTTTTATTTACTCTGCATTTCAAATATTATTTGCTGGTTGGTTCATGTTAGCAGGCTGTCAGCCCTGCAGCGTGAAATAGATACTAATCGTCGCTAAATGTTCACAGAGTGCACCAATGCTTACTGCATAAACCAGAATATCCTCTGAATTTTAATAATAAGAAACATATATACCTCTATATATGCAGTACTGTGCAAAAGTCTTAGGCCACCATTAGATTTGTTGTTTTAGCAACGCTATCTATCTCTTTTTTAGAATACAAACAGAAAGCTCATCAAGAACATGAATTACTTAAGACTTCCGTAATTATGGCAGTTCAATCTGGGACATTTTAGGTAATTCTGACAACATTTACAAGCAAATTCCAACAAGACTGCTGTTGTTTATGTAAAAATCTACATTGTCTACTTCTACCTACTGCAGGATAATGGCTTCCATTCGAACACTCCAAGCCCCAATAGACAGGCACATTTCCATAAAGAAAACTCTGTGAATGAGGTAAGAACTTTTTGGAAGCAAGATGAATAAAACTGAAATAATGCAATCAGCACATTCCTTATAAATAAAATGTTTTTGGAGGATGGTGGAGAAGTGTGGCTATAATGAGGCTGCCGCTATGAATGGCTTCCTGATAGAAATCACGTCTTCACTGTTACGGGTCACAGCTGACACGTGACTAATTTTAGCCAGTTATTTGACCTTGACTGCCCAGGCATCCTCATAACCAGCAGACTCCACCCCTGCTGCTAACATCTGACCCCAGCAGGCATGTAGTGTTTCTTCATACACACATCCCGTGTGTGTGACAGAGCAACATGTGTCACTGCACAACGTGGACCGCGGGCTCTTGTCCACACACACACACACGGTCTCTACAGTCACAAATTAAACAAGCAGCAATACACTGAGACGACTACCACTCAAACGAGATACAAAGTGTAGACAAATTTATGGCCAGCTGACGTAAACGAGCGTATATGCGACACACATACAGACACACGAAGTTTTTATGGTTGCTCTGTGTGTGATGGTACCTGAAGCAATCCCATTAGCGGATGTTACGGTGTGTAACCAGTGTATAACATTTTAATATGTCTTCAAAGTTGTTGATTCATTTCCTGTCCTGAGCTCAGGCTACATCTCATGCTCAGACAACGTTCATTTTTTAAAAGTCCGATAAATAAATAGTATTAAGTCAAGGTAGTCTAATCAAAGCTATTTCAATAGTTTTTCTTACACGCAAGAGGCTATTATAATGAACATAAAATCTTATGTCCGTATGTGGGTCAGAGAGCAGCAGGCTAATATTAGCCAGCTGTGCTAAAAGAGCTAAGCTAAGCTAACACAATGCAGAAGTAAACAGAGCAGTGAGTCTGAGGCGTTCACTGTCACACAAACTTAATGTTCCAGCCGAGCCCCGAGTAAGCGTTTACGTTGTCAGTGTGACAGCAGGCAGGTAACGATCTTCGTGTCTTACCTGAACAGAAGAAAAACGAAGAAGATTTTCCACACGGGACATTAGCTCGTGTTGTTTTGCAACTTTACACAGACAGACACACACGCAGGCAGGCAGACAGATAGACAGACAGACAGACAGACGGACGGATTTCCCCCCCTCTTTCTCTTTCTGTCTGTCGTTTTGCCACGCAGGCTCCTCTCTCAGTTTCATTGATCAGATTATTCAGTCTGGAATTTCTATTTTCACGAACTAATAGATTTAAAAACAATTCATAATGTGACTTTAGGTACAAAATAACCACGAGCTCTAACACGACATGCCCCCCTCCCCGTCCACTGTCTGTATTCTGTATATATGATTCTGAAATCAACTGAAATTCGTAAAACTGTGCACATCCATCCTGTGAATATACATTTAACCACTTTAACCAAAACTGTGCAAAGGTCAGACATACTGCAGGTAGTCAGGACCAGAGTTTTGTCTTCCAGCTCCACCTTGTGGCCGATGCTGATAAGAGGGGCGTGTACACAAAAATCCTGTCTACGTTCATGGTCTGATTCTTCATGCACATGTAAACAGCATAAATATCGTGGCTCATAGATTGTCTCCATTCAGAAATAATGCTTTTTATTTTACTTTCGTCCCTGACGATGTCCTGGCCTGCTGATTATCTAACCAACTCCACCTTAGAGGGCCCGCAGATGTATTAGCTTGCATGGCTCCTAGTATTTCAACCCATCACACCACGACCGTACCCCCACCCCTCCTCTCTGGACTTCTTTGGCCTATTTGGACTTGGTCATGGTGCCTTAACACCCCATGACTACAATGGACTGTCTTGGCTTCGACTATGGACAAACCTACACTCTGTTGCACTTCATACTCTCCCCCTCACCCCACCCTTATCTCTCTCTGTTTTACTCCTTCCTCCCCTCTCTCTCTTCTGACTCGATGTTTGTTCAGTAGCCTGAATCAGCACTCATACTGAAAATTTTGTTGTGTATTCATGCATTTTATATATATATATATATATATATATTCTCTCTCTAGTTATTTTAACCATATTACGACGCACTTGACATTTTATTTAATTTAGATATGTATATGTATTTTTCATGTTATTTTGCTACATTTCCTTTAGCTTCGAACATAGAACTATTATTGCAGATCCGGCCATTCGGGGAGAGGGGATCTCCCGCTGACTTTGCCTCCTCCACTGTTCCTTCCTGTCTACCGTCACGTTAAGGCGTTTGTGTTTTCCCCTTGACGTCCCAGAGAGCTTTGCGCTGGGTTGGGAACTGTTGTTGTGTGGGCTTGTTGCTGGAGATACAGTATGTGATATTGGGCTGTACTGAAATACTGATCAAACGTGAAAGAACTATCCTGAGCTTGTGTCGGAGTGGTTCAAAGGACAAAAAATTTAAAAAACCAAAAACAGGTAACAAACTCTTATGGAACGTGATAAATTGTGACGTACTAAATAATAACGTTGGTTTTTTTTTCCTTCTCATACCACGGAAAAGTGCTGTAACTTCACACTAACCGTAAACTTGTGTGTCATAATACACGATGACTTGCGTCATGGAGTGTATTGTCACGTGATCACACGACAGCCACATGTGTCATGGGACTTGTAGTTCATACCCTCTAATTACAGATCGAGGGACGCGCCACAACAAAACTGCAACTCCCAGAGTTCGTTGCGCGGCGGAGCGTGACCCGTTCTGAGCATGGCGGAGTGACAGGCTAGTAACTGAAGCCCAGCTGCGGAGAAACGCGTCACCACTTCAGTGGCTGGCCCAGGACCGATAATGGGCTCCAGAATCCGGTAAGGTCTTTTATTCTTCACTGGGGACGGCTGTGTTTTGTTCTAGTGTGAGGGGAGGTGAGAGTATTGACAGCCGAACACTGGCGACCTGTGACAGGCTCCAAACAGGCGCACCGCTACTGCCCTGTGGATGTTTTACTGGTGCCCATCAGCTGGATGTCCCCTCGAAGCTGTCAGTGTGCTCTTCACAATGTCTTCTTTTCATTTGACATTTGACAGGCAAGCCAAACGTAAAACAAAAATCCTGCAGCTCCTTTCACACACAATCTGCTGCTTTACAGAGCACATCCCCTACAACATCAACAAATGTCCTGTCCGATGTGAAAAAGTAGTCCAAAATATTTTTTAGCCACGGTAATCGCAGTGCATAATTCAGTTTTAGAGTTTAAATACAAAAATAGGCAAACTACACAAGCAAGCTCGTAGGTCATCATTTTCTAAGTAAGTCGCAGAAAGGTTGACATTGGAGGTTTCTTTCTCTTGTCATACCACCCAAAAGCAGCTGTAATTTATTAAAAATGTAGCCCATCATCATGGCCCAGCGGGTTCACCTTCAATTTGTCATGATGTGACCTTTGTTTTAAAGGATGCAATCCAGATTATCATCCATCCAATCATTCCTTATAGCCGCTTATCCTGTTTCATGGTCACCGTTGGGCTGTAGCCTATCCCAGCAGTCACCAGAAGAGAGACTGGGTACATTTCTGATGAAAGTGCCCTTGATGTTGTAAAAATGTCATACAAACAAGATATTATTATTACTACTATTAGTATTATTATTATTGTTGTTATTATAGGGTTCCATTACAGAATTAATTTACAGAGACAGAGAACTTGTCACACTTCCATTCACACCGAGGAGATTCACATGAGCTACTTGTCTTGGGAGGTTTGGAGAAGCCCACGTTGTGACAGTGCAGACATCCAAACTTAACAGGAAGGATCAAGTAAATCTTCCAACTCTAGAGCCTCAAGCTGCAAGCTAGGAACCAAACCACAGAATTTACCTGGTATGTTAACCTGTCGAATACTTGCAGTAGTTTCCAATACTAATTTGTGCTACAAAATTTGTCATAAATCACCAAAAATTGTTTTTCGGCTGAGGTAACCTCTTTATTTTGAAAAATTATATATGTTCTCCTTAGTGGTTTGGGTGGCACCGTATCTTGCTGATTTAGGGAAGCCAAAATGTTTTGGGTTCAAATTCAGCTCAAACCAGAATGGTCTTTCTGTGTGGAGTTTGCATGTTCTTCCCATGTCTGTGTGTATACTAAAAAGTCATGTAAATGGAGTATTCTTGTTCATACATGTTCTTACAGCTTCCTTGTGCCTGTACTGGGCCCAGAGTTTCGCCAAACCCATTACCATCACAATTAAACGCACTATCAGCTGTACAATTACTGCTGGATATTGATAACAGGTATTGCACATACCATCAGGTTCTAAGGGGCCACAATCAGACAGATGTAGGTGGTAGGTGAACCATAGCAAACACTGTGCATTCTGTGTTTCATCGAACGCGAATTGCAAATCAGTGCTGCAAAAGTGTGGAATTGGGTATGCAGAATTTTGAGGCAACATCTTGTGTTTCAGGGAGAGCCCTGAGTCCACGTTCGAAGTCTATCTGGAGGTTATCCATCCAGGCACACAAAACTCGGGTAAATCACTGCAAACTTATGTGTTGCTGTACTGTAAATTGTATGATTTAAGTGACAAGACTCTCAGAGTGTACACATTTCCAAAAAAATTTTGTTTGGATTCCAGTGTTTGCTCTGCCCTGAATATATGTTATGGACTTATCCTAAAAAATGTTACACGGTTTCCTTTTGTCTCATCCAGTCACTTCATAATATCTTTATTTAAAGGGCCAGAGGAGCGTCGGCGCTTCCCTGAGGACTACATGGACAAGGTTTGAGATTCTCTTGTCTTCCCCTGCTAATTGTTCCTTTCATCTGTCTTTCAACATGTCTAAGCACCTAGTAGGGTTGTATATTTGTTTATGTAACCATCACTGTGTCACATCTGTCCATGTAGCCTTCTTCATGCTGCCTGTAACATTCAATCATGTCTGTTTTGCAGGAAACTCTTCAGACTGTGCCCAAGTTCTGCTTCCCCTTCAACACGGAGAGGTCCACTGCCACACACACACACACACACTAGTTTAGAATAGTATACTGACTTGAGGCCAGCCTGTGACACTGACTCATCCCTGACAGTAATGCTTGCCTAACAGCTGGTTTTGAATGATGACCTTTTATATTTCACTTTGCTTCAGTATCCTTTAACATCCTGTAAAAGATCCATCAAAGAATCAGTGAAGTTGTGTGGACAAATGAAAGCAAAGGCAGTGGCGTTGAGAAACATGATTTGAAAAATGTGTTGTATGATTTTTTGTTTGATCATTTAGTTTCATCTATTTATGCATTTTATTTATTCCATCCCCCCCTCACTCCCATCTCTCGCCCTGCCTCTGATTCACCTGCAGCCTGATGATGAATCAGGTTGGCCAAAACTTCACATTTGTGCTGACTGATATTGCGAGCAAGCAGAGATTTGGCTTCTGTCGGCTCTCCTCAGGTGCCCAAAGCTGCTACTGCATCCTCAGGTAAGCGCTGAGTTAAAAATGTTTTAAACCAACCTGCTCACAGCAACTATTGCTTTGAAGTTGTGCAAGAAGCAGAGAATGACTCTAATAATGTCTGGCATGTTTCCTGGGGTTGTGCATTCCTTTATGATTCTGAAGGGCTTTTACAGCAACTCCTTGGTGTTGATGCCGTGAGGGACATAGAATCTCACAATAACTGTGATTGTAAATTTCCTTGGTAAATATGATGAGACACCCTCAGCCATGAGTAGTGTGTTGCCCTACATTCCCTGTTAATGAAGATTTGCATGTCTTACCAGAGGGCGAGGCACCTCTGTCCACCCAAAGGCTAGTCAGCCCCTATAGCTGCATGATATATCAGCAGTTGTACTGTATGAGGGACGGGGGGGCATCTGTGGTTTGATAAATACAAGATCAGATCAGATGACATACTCCAGATCCAATAATCTTGTTAAAGCCTTGATGGTTCATTTGCTTCTTTGACCCCACCAGAGAAGTTAATTAGATCAGTAAGAATAACTTATCAGAGGTAATTGCACATTCTTTTGTCTGTTGAAAAGGGTATATAGTACATCAACAACTGAAACCATGATCTGCAAACCTACAGCTGGCTGAAACCATGGCAAGAGAAAGAGTTTTTCACAGCACTTTGCCTTTTCATTTCAATATTGAGTTTAAGAAAGATTTGAAATGTTGTTTGGGCCAAGTTCATTTTTCAGATGGCCTAACAAACAGCACTCTTAATCAAATATTCATCATCACGGTGCACAAAAAAAGTGATACTTGCAAAAAAATTTTGCTAAGTCTGTATTGCTGTGAGAGGATGACTTTGGTGTGTTTGATGCTTCAGTGTGGCCTTAATGAATACCTGAGGAAAAATATTCCTTGCCTCACAATTGTGATTGTCCAATCTTGGAAAGTTGTTGGAGTTAAATCACTTGCATTACAAGTGCATAACTTCATTTTGCTGTCACCCAGATCTGATTCATGGAACTGGCAATTTCAAACTATCAAATAACTGATTCCAGAGAAACTTGATAGCCATCTGAGTGATTTTAGCAGTACTAAGAGTACTTAAGGAGACACGTATGAGTCAGGCACAGGTTAATGTTGTGTCTGTCGTCTTAGCTACCTGCCCTGGTTTGAAGTGTTCTACAAACTGCTGAACATCATTGCAGATTACACAGTCAAAGGCCAGGTATGTACTGATTCTTTTTAGTGGTTACATCCATGGTTGATTGTATTATAATATGATATGACATTATCTGTGTTGTGTTTGTGATTTGATGGCCATATTAGTCAATGTGTGCCATATTCAGAGTTGAGATATTTGCTTTTAATAAAGTTATAAGTTAGTTTATGTACTAATGCTTCTGAAGACTTAGCACTTCTTAGTTTTATGTGCAAGATGGAGATTCCACAAAACATACAAATATCTGCATTTATAAGTTACAGTTCCAATTCTGGAGAAAAGGATTCTTTAATCATTGTAGTAGTACAGCAACATCATTGCTGATGGATAATTGATACTTTCCCAGGAAAGCGAGTTGCAAGAGCTCCTGGTATCTTTGCATACCCTCCCCCTCTCTGAGCCCGGTGTTCCTGTCCACCTTGGTGCGGTGAGTCTGACAGTCTCACCACGCCACATTCATTCCTTTCCTTAGTTAATCACTTTTGAATCCACCTTCAGTGATTTCAGCACCACAAATAGTTACCTTCACATCAAGTGTCTCAGTTGGGAACAGAAATATCAAAATATGAAACTGTTTTGTGGCTCTGTAAAAAGCGACCAATTGCTGACAGCCAACATTATAGTCAATTGATTAATGACATTGTGCAAAAGACAAGAGAGCAGAGCTATAAAATATGAGCTTTAAGACTTACTCTGTGTCAAGGGATGAAGGTTACTGGATTGCCTCCTATTAGATTTCATCACGGGTCTTCCAAGGAAATAAAGACCAACCATTTGTGTGCACACATATGTTCACGAGCACACAGGTAGACACACTCTTGAGATATGCTTTGGTCCTGTTTTATGTCACTCCCTTGAACCTCACACATGTGATCAAGTTGTGTGATGAGTTTAGAGTTTTACACTTCTAGCGTCTTGTTTTATAGAGACACACTGGAATTGTGGTCCGAGACCTCACATTTGCTCATGGCAAGGAACAGATGTCTGAGCCAGTGTAAAGTTGTATTGTAAGGAAGCTGTGGATACAAAAATCATGCTGTATTTGATACATATGGACACACATATTTGCATTGTCATCGTGTCAGGTTGGCTACTTAGCAGTCAGGAAAAGTGGCACATTGCAGTGATATAACAACAATATTGTGACCTATCACACAAAATTAGTGATCAAATGACATTGATACATTTTCATTATCTAAAACACCTCAAAATGTTCAATTTAAAAGAACATTGAACAAAGTAAAAAGATATATTGAAACTAATAGTTTCAATAAGATATTTTAGAATCCATTTAGATAAAGGGCAAAACTTATAAATGTTGCGAACAGTATGCCATAATGTGATGTATAACTCATTTTCTTTTTTTGTCAGCAGCATTCTTTCTTCACTGTGCCTGACATGAGGGAGCTCCCCAGCATACCTGAGAATGTGAGTTGTTTTTGGACTAGATCTGACACTGCTCTCCTCCACCATCATCAAAACACCGGATGAGATCATTATTTAAAACAATACCATTCATCCCTCTTTTTCCACATACTGAGATAATCTTTGAGAACGAGCGCCAAAGCCTTTATAGCAGCTTCAATTTACTCACTAAAATCCATAATAGCTATGTAAACATTTTGGGCCTTAATGCCCATAAGTCAATGGTTTGACTTATGAGGTTATGATATGTATGAGAATTTTGACTTAGTATCCGTTGTGAACTTATTTTTTATTCTGCTGGTATTTTGCAGAGGAACCTGACAGAGTACTTTGTAGCAGTAGATGTCAATAACATGCTCCATCTGTATGCTAGCATGCTTTATGAACGTCGAATCCTCATCTGCTGTAGCAAACTAAGCACTGTAAGTACAATCCCCTTCCTCTGTCTGTGTGTCTCTCTTATGTTGCTTTAATAGTGTGATTAATTTTTTTGATAATTAAAGGAAGTTTTGGTACACTTTGTACTCCATCTAGCTCCATCCTCACTACTAACACTTTCATTTGCATCTTTTACATGACATCATTGTTATAATGCTCTCTTTCATCTTGAATCCGTAGAAGCAAATTCAGGGAAGAATAAAATTATTTTATAATGTTTATAATATAATGTTATACTTATATATTAGTTATACTTGATATTATATTGATATTATGGCAACTCATGTGGGTGTAGATTTTAGAGTTCCTGTAGGCATGTGCAAATTTATCATTCTTGTACATGCAAACTCATTCACACGATCAGGTAATTTAGAGTTTATAATTCACCTGCATTTGTTTGGACTGAGGCAGGTCAGAGAAACATGTGGAGAAAACAAAAGGGTCCCTGTGTTTAACAAAGCCACGTCTGTCTCCACACTTTCCATGCATTCTGACAGGCTTTTACAGGTGTAGTTGGAGATTTCAGGGGTTTACAGGTCCACACTGACACAAAATGTATTGTTGTGGATCCCTGTGGTCATTCACAAGAGGGAAGTATTGGCCTTCGATCTGTTCGAGGGAAACTGCTATTCTAGCACCATCGATTGTGAAAAAGCTGTCTCTCACAGATAAACCTTTGACCATCTCTATCATGTATGTTGTCCTTTCCACAGTTAACAGCTTGTGTCCATGGCTCTGCAGCCTTGTTATATCCAATGTACTGGCAACATGTTTACATTCCTGTCTTGCCTCAGCATCTCTTAGACTACTGCTGGTGAGTATGCTGTGTCCTGCGTCTGTTTGCTGTAACGTTGCAGCTAAAATACGAAGATTGACAAGTTGTTTTGGTTTTGAGATGAAATAGTGTGAATGATTTGGTGTCTGAAAAAAACATCCACAGTGACAATCTGTCTGCAATTTTCTGACCACACAAATTATTGACATCAGCTTTTACACTACAAAAAATGACATTGGCTCCTTTGGTAACCACTATTCTAGTTATTTTAGGCCTTAAGTACTTTGACAGCATTAACAGCTTCTGGGATAGATCTTGACGAGTTTTATATGACAATTAAAAATATAAATGGCTGCTACTAGGCAAAATTTGACTAAGTAACTAAGGTGTTCTTGGTTAGTTTTACAGGGCAGTGGAAGGTGAGAAAATTGGAACTCGAAGTATGACAGTACAGTACAGTTCCAATAAAGCAACTCAATAGAAATGTTTTGCTTGATTTTGCGTCACTGTCAACCTGTTTCTCCTTTTCAGTGCCCCAATGCCCTACCTCATCGGAGTCCATTCCAGCTTGATGGAGGTAGGTATACATGAAAAGTTAAAGAATTGCAGATTTCTAGCTTATTTTTAGGCTCTTTGTTGTCACCTGTCCTAATGCACATGGTGCCCCTGTACTGACTCAGTGTTTAATGTGTTATTTTTGTCTTTGGTAGAAAGTGAGAGGGATGGCCCTGGATGATGTGGTGGTCCTGAATGTGGATACTAACACCCTTGAAAGCCCCTTTGAGGACCTGCAAAATCTGCCAAATGATGTGGTGTGTTATTGACATCACACATGCATTTTTAAAGAGAAAAGTCAGATGTTTGCCTTACTCAAATATATTTAATGAAGACATGATCAGGGCAAAGATTTTACATCAACACTACAAAGTTGTGAATAACATGTCAGGCAGTCACCCAAGTGCCTCAAGGTTACTATAAGAATGTGCTGTGTGTGTGGTAGGGATGTTGATGTGTTGAGTGCCATAAAAGGACATGAAGATCTCAAAATGAACAAGAGATACAGACAGGCCTCAAGTTGAGTATGACAAAGGTCGCAAAGTCAGGATATGGATGTTGATAGGCAGCTATATGCTATAGTTCTGTTGTAAGACATTTCCCAACATGGTTGAAGAAAACAAACATGCAAGTTCCAGTGTAGTTGATGTCAACAAGTAACAAATTCACATTTTAATTCTCGTATGCCTGTCTTGGGTAGTATCATGGTGATGCTTCTGTGCAGCTACGCTGCATAGAATTTTACAGATTATTTATACCAATCTCAGTGTACACCGTACCCTTTCAAACTCCCCTCCTCTGCTCTCTGCACAGGACGGGTGAATGCAAAATTTCACAAGTTTAATTTATTTTAGCTAGAATCTCTCCGTCAGCAAATATACAAGCTGCAACTTTTGCAGACACAAATGTTTTTTTCCCCACAAATATGTGTTGTATCGGGTAATTAAATTTGAGTTGTAATTGTTGTTAATTAATTTTCTGCAGGTTTCATCTTTAAAAAGTCGATTGAAGAAGGTTTCAGCAACAACAGGAAATGGTGTGGCACGCGCCTTCCTTAAGAGTCAAGCTGCATTGTTTGGGAGCTACAGGAATGCACTGCAGTTCGAGCCGGTCAGTCTGCTCAAATGATGCACACATAAGAATTTTATGCGTTTATCAAAGACAGTGTTTCTACAGTGTGAATGAATCTAAGGGCAAGAGAGTTTGCAGAACAGCATCAACTTGATGATATCTATCTATCGATCTATCTATCTATCTATCTATCTATCTATCTATCTATCTATCTATCTATCTATCTATCTATCTATACTATGGAGGAACTGTCCCCCATTTGTCAGATAAAGTAACTTTCCAACAAAATCAAAGCTGATTGATTTCCATTTTGCATCATCTTAACCATCTGGCTTGTCATCAGTCCATCCCAGAATCACCAGGGTTAGTTGACTGTCAAGCTAGGAAACACATTGAGTTCAGGACTTTAGAGATCCTGTATGCACAAAGGATACTTTTTGTTTTCTATTGTCATTGGCAGTCACATGGCTATGCTATTGTTCAACGCATGAAGATGTAGCAAAGTTTAAATGTTCTTGTTTTTTGTGTATTTTTAGGGAGAGCCCATAACGTTCAGTGAGGACAGCTTCATCAACCATCGCTCAAGTGCCATGAGAGCCTTTCTGCAAAATGCTATTCAGCTGCAGTTCTTCAAACAGGTAGACACAGACCCATGAGTGTGTTTCTGCTGAAAGCTTTTCAGCTGCAACTCTTCATATGGGTTCACACACAAACATGATCACACACACACACACACACACACAGAGCTGCCAGAATGTTTCTGCACTATGCATTTCAGCTGCAGTTCTTCAGATAGGCAAACATACATATACATATGCACACTCATTCACCCATACACACATTGTATTACTTTTTTTACTTTTTTTTCTACACTTTTTACTTATTTCCAATGCATTGCTTCACTTTTTGGATACTGCGCCTTTTTCAAGGTGCGTATTTTGTGAAATCATATCTATACCCTGTATGTACAGTGTTTTTTATACCCTAGACTGCGGCATGTAATTATGTTAAAGGAAGCATCTTGATCTTGCTTATTTATATAAATCCACTTGAACCCTCATACATTTGAATGTTCGTCCGTGCAGTTCATAGACGGCCGCTTGGACCTGCTTAATGCTGGAGAAGGTTTCAGTGACATGTTTGAGGAAGAGATTAACATGGGGGAATATGCTGGTGAGTTGTCAGGAGATGATCAAAACTACAAATATACAAAACCAAAATAACTTGCACAGCACTATGTAACTGACCTTTTAATATTCCTCCACAGGCAGTGACAGGACTTACCACCAGTGGCTGTTCACTGTCAAGGTGAGGCCATAGGGTTCCTGTCTTTGTGTTTGTCCCAACAATAGACACATCGGGCTCTCATTCTCACATTCAACACTCAACTTGTAGTAGACTGCCATGACATCTGCAATGAATGATGATATTAGTCACACATGACATATAACAAAGTTAAACAGTTACATTTTATGAAATTATTAATTGTGTTTTTAGACGATAAAACCTAGTAGGTTTTAGTGGCCTTTCCACTTACAGGGGTTGTAACTAACTTACATTATTTTTAAGAGTTATTAACTTACGTAGCAGTTGCCCAGTCTAAATGCAGGTCAGAACTTTCATTGAATAATTGAAGCATCTTAACGTTTTTATAAATCCACTTATTCTTTAATGAGCTAAAATGTATTCCAACAAATAAGGCCTCCACTGTAGTCACCATGACCGAAAACTGTTGGCTGAAGACAAATGCAGGCCCTAAAGACAAAGATATTTAACACTGGTGAGGCTGTTGGTCAATGTCATGCAGTAATTAGTGCAAGAGAGCTTTGATAGATGACAGAAGTCATGGTTATCTCACTGAATTCTCAGATTGTGTGTCAATTTTTTGTCACAGAAAGGTGGTGGGGCTATATTCAACACCGTGAAGACCAAGGCGAACCCAGCCATGAAGACCGTTTACAAGTTTGTAAGCACATCACTGGCTCTTCCCCCCAAGTAGCAAATGTGTCTTGTGTTCACATAAATATCTGCAAATTTCTGGGGTTATGTTTTTCCACCCTGACAGGCCAAAGACCACGCTAAGATGGGTATCAAAGAAGTGAAGAGCCGGCTAAAGCAGAAGGTACCTGTAAAATCACACTTAAACATAATTTGAAATTTTGTGGTTAAAAGGTATTTGACAGGTTTCTGCCTGGTGATGGATACGTTGGTCCTTCCAACACAGTGCGGCCTGAAATTTTTGAACATTCCACTGCTGTCCCAGCTCCTTCTTCCCCATCTCACTGCAGTGCTCTCCCTATCTCTCTGTGCCCTTTGTTTCCAGGAACAGGCAGAGAATGGATTCTCTACAACAGGGTCCACAGCCATCGACCACAACACAGCTGGGTTTTTGTCTTCCGGAGGAGAAGGGCCGCTGCAGCCCTTGGATGACGACAGACCTGTTGCCGTGCACTTTGGACAGGTGGGCTGCAATGAGCCAGCTGATGAGGAGCTAAAGGTAGTGACGTGGCGTTTGATTCGGAGGATTTTTCCTGTTTTTAACAATTTTCAATGAAATTTGGTAACAAATTCAGGCCATGGACCACAGAAAACAAGTTATCAGCATATATTGTGGTACTGTGTCTGTTGAACCATGAGTTGTAGGAGCAAAATGACTTCCCTTAATTACGTAAATCATCTTGAATCTATTCAGATGATTCTGTCTGCAGAGGTCATACCTATTCCTACCATACCATATGTAGAGAGTATGAATGGATGAAAATTTTGGTTTTGCTATACTTTCCGAAAGTAGATGATGGTAGAATTCTTGTGAGACTATTGGTGTGTTTTGTTGTCACTGTCACTGAGATTGTAGACCGTAGATCTTTCCGGTTGTGTGATTTTTGTGACATAAATTTCAGCTTTGAAGTACAGGGCATTTATAAATTTTGATGTGCATTTTGTGGGGAGGATGTAGAATTATTGAATGCTGTCTCTTCATAGGCTCGGCCATCATTACTGATGAAGAGACCATCCAGCAACTTGAGTCTGGAAAGCAGCACAGACCAGTAAGTCCATCTCCATTAAAATGTATATAACCACTGTTCTTAATGGAAATAAGAAATATTATTTAAAATTTAGGACAGCTGTGGCATAGATTGCACATACTTAAAAAAGGCACGATGAATGGTAAACAAACCGTTATGATGATCACAGAGAACCCCAAGGAGAAGTGGAGGCAAATAGTTCTTTAATAAGGAGCAAACCCAATGATGATACATGATATACAGTACATTATTTAGATAATAAATACCTGTAAAGAAGTTAACACAACAACCATATTTCAATGTTGGTGATTATAAAATCTGTACACAGAGAATTATTCCTGTTGTCACTGACAAGTTGCTGTTGCAACAGCTCCAACAACAGATGATTTTTCCCCTTTGAAGAACAGACATATCAGGGATCATGTCAAATCAGCAACAGTTAAATCCAGCTAACCCATTAATCCACTAACGCAGAACACCCCCTCAGGGTGAAGAGTTTGTCCGGGGTAGAGGACAGTGTAAGAGCGAGAACAGCAGTGCCCTCTGCTGTCCACTTGCTGAGGAACGCCTCACTGTCTGTGCAGCTGCAGACATCACTTTCATGGGTCCTTTGCCTTCCCTTGCTTATTTTCCTTTCCTGTTATTGAATGAGCATTTTGCTCCCTATTAATCAAATGTGAATTTCATTTTCTCTTCCTTCTTCTCACTGTAGCTCTCTCCGTCCCACTCGTCACTACACAGTCTTTCTCTCTGAGGATTCATCTGGAGACGAGCTCCAGTATGATGATGACTCCGTCTCTGGATTTCCTGACAGCTTTCACCTCTCAGTCCCCTTTGACTGGTCTCCTCTGTACGCATTTCTGATAAGACTTAACTCCTCTCCACTCCTTTCCTTTTCTGCTCTCTAATCGTCTTCTCTCATCTCACTCAGTATGGTCACATGCATTTTAAAACTGATTATACTGTGATTACCCAAATACATTTTTTGCAAGCATCATTTTAACAGCACAATCAGATTCTCAAAGTAACCGACCAAGGTTATTTGAAAATTGATTGAGCACCATGAGAAAACAATAATAATAATTTCAATTTCTAGCCATCTGTAAGAACACTCAAGGTCACCTTACAATACATTAAAATACCTCAATGTCAGGATAAATGAAAAGAACAACAATTTAGATATAGCAATCACTATGTCAAACCATAACAGAACAGTAAGAATTGCTTAACGACCAAGGCAATGGAAATCAAAATAATTAGGCCAACTTTAATAAGTTCTAAAAATTGTATCTTGTGGATTCAAAATTATAACTATGTTATTCTCTAATGAGCTTCTGTCTTGTAAAATCAATTTTCTTTGGGTACTATTTTTCCTAAAATGTGAAGCTCCACAACATTCTCTGACAGCTGGCAATGTTTATGTACAAACTCATACCTCAATTAAAGTACATAAGATTTTAGAAGATTTTCCATGTGTTTACATTCTAAGGCTTATTTTATAAATGAATGCCAATATCAAAACGAAACTTAGAAAAAACAATGTCGATGACCTAGTTTGCACACAAATAACCAAATAACCATAATAGCTATGGTTAAGATTAGAATTTTTGTGTGTGACAAAATGTTTGTGTGCAACAAGGTAACATCGGCAGGAGTTTATTTTATTGATTGTAACAATATAGGAATTTTAAGATGTTTATTTATTTCAGACAAGATGACGAAGATTCTGTTAATGATAGATTACAGTTGAGCTCAGTGGCGGTACAGCTACTAATACTATGAAATAGGAAAGTACATTAGCTGTGTATTTGATGAACAAACAGAAACATGTAGAAATGAGCAAGCAAATGCTGTCCCCTGCAGGCCTCAGCCTTACCGCTCACTGAAGGAGGTTGAATTGACTGAAGGGGACGATCCTGGTTTTGGCGTAGAATGTCACACGGCCCCACCCAGCCCAGTCATCGAGAAGTTCTCCAACGTCACCCTACTGGGTGATATCTTCAGCTGCCAAGATGAGCCTGACAACCAACCTATGAGCCTGGCTAAAAGTCTGGAGGACCTGAGGACCCCTAAAGACACTGAGGACCTCCAAGCCAAGTTCACCTACCAGGTAAGGTCAAACTTCAGTTACCTGAAAACCTGGATGGAGATATTCTCATTGATTTCTTTTGATTCAGAATTCAGCATACGACCAAAACCCTGTCAGCATTTTCAGGGATCCTTTAGAAACAGATTTTTCCAAATTGGTTGAGACTGCTTTGTGGTGTCGGGTTCAGCATTCTGGTCAAGAGGAAAATCTTGAGTTTGTTGGTTTAATGATACAGACAAGTAGCATCAAGAGGAAAATGATACAATATCATAAACAATAAGAGGAAATAAAAAATGAAATTATGCACATAAACAAAGAAATTGTGCAGTCCACTACCATCAGTCCCCACCCCTTCATCCCTTCTACCCATATAATCTGTGACTCAAAAGCAGAGAAATCTGGTTAGTCTTTGTCAGTTTATTTTTTTTCCATCATGCCTTTTAAGTTTTGATTATTTATTCATTTGCAGCGGATGGATGCAAGCATTGGTGAACACTCCCGCACACTTCCTGGCCTCAGGGTCTCGAACCCCTACAGTAAGCTGTGGAGCAGTGGACAGGATCAAGTGTCCTTGCATGCTCATGCGCCTCCTGCCAAGGATAGACCACCGTCTCTCCTCCCTCCTATGCCACAGGTATCCCGCTCCTCTAGTCCTGACCCTCCAGACACTTCTGCTCCCTGTCAGGGGAATATCACCATTCCACGGCCTCACGGAAGGAAGACCCCTGAACCGGGTAAGGTCCTAGCTTCCTCTGTGAATCAGTCCCGCTGTAACATGGTGGGAGCTGATGGAAGGACTACATCGGGGGGACAGGAGTTCAGACAAGCTCTCAATATGAGTACAGCTGAGGACCTGCTGAAGCCAACAGAGGACCATGAGGACAGCAAAGACCTGTTGAGTCTTCTGGACCCCCTTAACAGTCTAGTAAAGACCAGCTCCATGTCAGTTGGTGCGGGGAGTGATACTGGTGTTCCCTCCAGGTCATATCCAAGCTTGACTCCTTTCCCACCGCATCCTCACACATCACTCAATCCCTTCACTCAGTCTCTGCAGCACACCTCCCCTCACATGCACTACTCACCCACTGTGAGTGGGAATCCCTTCAGTATGGTCTGTGGGCCTTCCGCAGGCTCTTATTTCCACACTCCCCCCCACATGCACTCTTTTTCTGGTCTCCCAGGGCTTTACAGACACCATTCACCAGGCACTTCACCAATGCTCCCCAGCTTTGGACTGTCAGCTTTCCCCTCCTCCACGTCCCCTCTGCCTCACAGCTCTGCCAGCAGTCATGCTCTGTCCAGCCTGGTGGACCCTGTGTCTGTTCCCAGTCCAGCCTCAAAAACATCAGCCAAGCCTCATGGGGCAGAGGTAGATTCCCAGAAGGCTCAGGATCCATTTGGTGACCTGCTGACTATTGCTAAGCCAGCTCCGCCTCAAAATAAGAAGACGGAAGACCTACGGAGGAGGTGGGAAACATTTGATTGAATCATCCAATGAGCTGCAGGTCCTGGTGGGTCCTCCATGCTCTATTCTGATCTTCTGTCAAAGAAAATTAAGTGTTAGTTTTGCTGCTTTGTTCCACAGATGTAGATAAATAACTCCATCTGAAAGCGGAGAAGGAAGTGAGGTGCTGGTCATTTATTTTGATTTAGTGTCAGCTCATGCTGCTTTCAAACAGCAATTATGTCATCCTGCTTCTGTTTTAAGAGATGGTGAATGATTTTGCATTTTATGGATTTTTAAAGCGGAAGAATTAGAAACAACAGTACATGGGGGTCTGCCATTTTTACTTCACATATATCAAACTCACAGTCTCCAAGTTATGATGAAAGTATCAAAAATGTTCCACTTAGAAACACTTACAAGCTAATATTTCCCTCCTCACTAACAACAACCAGCAGAGGGCGGAGTTACTCACCAAACAGCATTGTAACACACTGTATCACACTGTACCATGCAGTGATCCACCTGTCTTCCTTTTTGTTAGAAATGATGTGATTTTCTGCATTCCCTGCTTGGTTGTCTGTGCAGTACAAGTGATCATTAGTATGAAGTGTCCTGCCTTCGCCCACCACCTCGTCTAGTTCTGCTGCTGACCAATCAGAATCTAGAATGTGTGTGGTGGGCAAATGGGAAGCCTGGCATGATTTCTATGCCCTGCAACAGTTTGCATATTACGTTTTGTAAGCAAAAAACCTCTCTCTCACACATATGCAAACTCTTGTTATGGACATTCAGCATAACAGATTTGTCTGCAGTTGTGTTTGTGGTGCCACTCACATTATCACGCTATAGATTTGTGATTCTCCATATGACACTCACACCGACATTCACATACAGGCAGAATGAGCTTTTAGTTCTCTTATTAGAATTTTGAATCATTTCCCCCAGACTGGTGTCATTCTATTTGGTCTTTGGTCTCTGAATCTTTTATGGCTGATGGAAAAGTGTTTCTTCTCCTCTTCTCTCCTGCACAGCACTACCCGACTGAAAACTCCCTACAGTTCTCTTAAATATATCTGTCTTATTTAATATACAGAAGCTTTGATGCCTCATATTGTACAGTTATTTGTGAAATCCACTTTAGCTTTTTCCTCCTGCAAAGTTTTGCCTTATGAGACAATTCCAGGCTCTGCTGATCATATCTGTTTGAGTAGATAAAG
This sequence comes from Brotula barbata, assembly GCA_900303265.1. NCBI lineage: Eukaryota > Metazoa > Chordata > Actinopteri > Ophidiiformes > Ophidiidae > Brotula > Brotula barbata. The sequence goes on along the minus strand of OMNV01009366.1, from coordinate 15,283 downwards.
TTGCTCCAGCAGCACACATTGTGTTGTTGTAATGCCTATTTCAGCTCTGTGGTTTGATTTTCGGCTCTGTAGTGACGTTGGATGCTTGGCACCGTGAGCTGCAGAAGTGCTGTACATGTCTGTGTAAATGTGTGAACACAGAACATTATGTGTTTAATAGTGATGCTCGATATTTCAGATTAGTCAGCGAAGTCAGCATGACTTCACACTCACTATTAAAACGTGTCAATTGGGCGCCCTCGTGGCTCACCTGTGTAGAGCGCATGACACATACTGCAGCAGCACAGGTTTGATTCCAACTTGTGCCCTTTGCTCCCCTCTCTCTGCCCGGTCCTTACTGTCTATCTCCCTTCTGTACCTTAAAGCAGAAATGAAAAGAATATGGCAAATATGAGGCAGATAAACTTAAAAAAACTGTGCAGAAATCACAGCGATTGTTAGGCAGGCCCTCCTAGTCTCAAAAGTGTTCCATCCACAGTCAGTGTCTCACTGTAGAATGTTAATGGATGATAGCTGTTACAGAAAGTAAAATCAGAATTTACAATATTGACTTCAGTTTTCAGCTGGAACTGTCACTTCAAGCAGACAAAGACATCTGAGCAAAACACAGCGTTATTTCAGCAGAAGAAATCTGACCAGTGTGAAAATGTCTGCTAAACATGTGTTTATAAGTGGTGGTATATTACTTAAATTAATTGCACAACACTCTTGTCAGAATTTAAATGTTTGTGGATGATCGCCTTTTATCATAAATGAAATGTAAAGCAGTCCTGATGATTTACAGAGAGCCTATATATAATGTTAACTTTAATTTGCTTTTTTCCTGAGGCAGCAAAATTATTTGGCAAGAATCAAACCTGTATAACAATATGACAGAATAATTTTTAAAATAACAATCAATTTTCTTGGCTTGTGAACATGTTCAGGCAGAGATGCTGATAATTTGGTACATGTACTTTGACTGAAGGGAAAGTAGAATATATGATCATTTGCTATAAGTTCCTATGACTTTCAGCCACTTTGATACAATGCTAACACTGTCACAGAGTGGAGCTCCTGATACATATCAGCTGACTGAACCCCAATATACTTCTGATAACCCTTAAAGACCTCATCTTTTTCATTTAATAAGCACTTTTAATTGTAACATCATGTTATTGGTTTCTACTTTATCGTGCTTTGCATATTACAAATAAATATTACATGCAATCACTTGATTGGTTTCCACTTGTTTGAACTAATTACCTCGGCAGAAGAAGAAGGATACTTTATTGATCCCCTTGGGCAAATTAATTCTCTGCACTTTAACCCATCCTTGTATGAGGAGCAGTGGGCAGCCAACAACATGCACATGCAAGCACACACAAAGCGCCCAGGGACCAACTCCACATCTTCTACCTTTGTCTTGGTCAGGGACAATGGCAGGAGTGATTAACTTAACATACATGTTTTTTGGGGGTGGAAGAAACCAGAGCACCCGGAGGAAACCCTTGCAGGCACAGGGAGAACATGCAAACTCCTCACAGAAAGGTGCGAAAGTCGACCCCGGGATTCAAACCCAGAACCATCCTGCTATGAGGCAACAGTGCTAACCGCCACTCCACCGTGCCGCCAGTAGTACAGGTTTGATTCCTTTTTGTCTCTAAAACAGCCGGAATCTTTGTCCTTTGTGTATAATCCACAAGGTGCTGGAATTCAGACCTGTTCAGTCCTTAGTAAAAGCCAAAGTTGGCAAAAATTTTGTTTACGCCTTGACTACTGGTAAAATAAGTGGTTATTGACCACAACATAGGGCAATCCGTTCGTGGTTGTTTAAGGATTTCAGATACAGTTAAGTAACCACAGAAGAACCACATTACAAATCTGGTAAAAAACAAACAAAAAACAATTGGTGGTAACCTTGGAGTATGAGGTAGAATAAGATTTTTTGGTCCACTTTGTTGGAGATATTTGTTTGGGAAAAGTATGGCTATTGGTGTAGAAGTTTTTTTAACTGACAAAGAAAAGAAGAAAAGAAAAATATATTGTTTGGACACACTGAACTTGACAAAAATCTCTGTTCTCAATTTTTCCTGACCAATTCGTTTTTCTTTAACCAAATTTTATATTCACAGGTCCAAATTTCAAAGCCAAAAGCAAAGACTTCCAGAGCTGACTCCTTAAATCAAACAATACATTTCCTCAATATCTAATTGTACAAAAAAAGTTAAAACTTATAACCACTTTAAGCTTTACATTGTGTTTTCTTACTTTTGTCATTATTTATTAACATTTATTTTCAAGAACAAATAATATTCATCATGGTGGCGGCAGCTGGAGCGAAAGTGTCACTGCCGTATTGACCTACAGGGGGAGCTGTACGCAGCGTGTGCCTACGTCAGACGCAAAAGAAGAGTGAACAGCGTTATCATGGCGGACAGTGAGCAGCAGTCAGGTAAACTATGACAGACTGCTTCACTTACTCTGTTTCAATTACTTTGGAGCCACAATTAAAGCTTCAAACATACTGTTATCTTACATTTACACCGCCACCACCAAACCGGGTGTAGAGTTTACATGATGTTTGTTACATTAAGGCAGCTACCATATTAGCTGCCATCAGCTTGTGTTTATAGACAGATGCGTGTGTTTGCGCGCGTGCGTGTTTGTATGTATATCTGTGCGTTTGTGTGAGTGTGTGTGTGTGTGTTTCACTTTCACACATATAATCTGTGTGGTGTTATCTGTAAAAATCATGTGGATATTTTGAACCTGATGCAGCTTTGCTGGTAATTAGCAGGTTTCACTGTCACTGTGCGTTTTCGTAACACTGTTGACAGTTTGACGATTGTTCCTCTTGTGTTGTGAGGACACCATCATGAAGTGTGTTAATGATATCACAACGATTGGACTGACTGTTTTGACCAACCACCACGCTGTTCTGGAAAAGACTGTACATATAATTCTGGATTAGGATCTAGGTCTCTTGATTGACGTCAGGAGAACGGATTTGAAACGGGGCGGTGCCACTGAATTCCCTTCACTGAGTCTTTGTACTGACTTTCATTAGTTCGTGGTTTTGATTTATTGATCGAATTGACCCTGAGAGGGAAGTTAGAATCAGACAGAAATTGAACGTAATTTATGCCATTGGCGATTGGTGTGGCATTTTCTCTGCTACATTGACTGGAAAAAACATTTACTGTTTTTAGTCGATCATATGTGGCTTTTAAGTGACCAATGAAGCCTTTAACTAATCAGTAAGATAGTGGAGGATTGGAGGTGAGACTGATATAATTGTTTTCCCAAACTGTGAATCCATGACCAGCATGGTCATGGATTCATAGAGGGCTTTCCACATATTTTGTTTGATCACTGAACAGGTAAATTTTTTATCTGATTATTGATTTATTTCACCAAGCAATGAAACACCAAGACACAATTTACTACTACTACTTTACTTTACTACTACTACTACTACATACTTTTCGCAAATTTGGTGCAATTCTGCATTAATATTTAATTGTTAGTTCCATTTTAATTAATCAGTCGTACAATTCTGTGCATGTTTTTTGCAATGCAGAAATCAAAAGGCTTTAAAGCTCAGACACATAGGATTTTGGCTGTGGGCCATAATAGAATCATCACCTAAAACCTAAAAGAGTGCGCATGTCTCCCCTTACAAAAAATGAGAATTTTCTCTGAATGTGTGTTTCTCCCCTTTTTGTTTTCAGCCTCTTACTCTGAAGATGATCTATGTAAAGCCAAGCTTACCTTCATCATACCTAAGAAAGAAATCAGCATGGTTCTTGACATGGGCAAGTGGAAACGATCTCAGGTAGGGTCGCAACTGCAGCACAATCACTTCTGATCTACTAATGATGAAGACATGTCTCCGAAAGCACCCTGTAGTATTAAGATATTAATGTTAATTTAGCAGTTGATGTTTTGCTCATTAACTACTAATATTCAAAGTGAGGCAGCATTGATGTGTACTTTTTTCTCTAACGAATCTCAAAATCCCATCAGTTGTTTTATTGTAAGTTTGTTTAGAATTAACCTTCTGTGTGATTGATGAAAAGCTGGAAATATTTATTTTGACTGTACCGGTAAATGACTATTCATTATAAGTTACACAACAGGTGAATTGAGCACACAGAGGCTCTACCTCATTCTCGGGTAGTTGTAGGCTTCACACATAACCTTTTCCTATCACAGTTACTCAACTGCAATCAACACTCAATAAAAAATATATATTAAAGTGACAGGTAATTGATTATTCAGTAATGTGGGAAATGCAAAGACAGCACGTGACACTGCGCTAAATATAAGATGACCTCTGCAGGCAGGTTTAGCAAATTTGTCCTACAGGAGTACGCATGATGCATCCATTACAGTCACTCTTTTTGCATGATTAGATAAACAATGAAAATGTCATGTAGGTCCTTCATTGTGTCTAAAAGCGATAAAGCACCGTCCTCGTATAATATCATGACCATATCAAATTGGCCCAATTATGATTATTTATTAAAATATGGTTTGTCCAGCACCATGTCTCCCGTTGTCTATCTGTGTGTAAATAAAAAGTTTGTCTGTTTCTCTGTCCTTTTTAAGGCATATGCTGATTATATGGGCTTCATTCTGACTCTAAATGAAGCTGTGAAAGGGAAGAAACTCACATGTGAATACAAAGTGTCTGAGGTATGCTGTCTGTCTCACTGTATTGTCTTTCCTCTCATCAGTAAAGGATTAGCAAGCATTATCATCATCATCATGGAGCTCTTTTTTTCTGCCATTTCTGCCACGTATTTCACTTGGAAACGTTTGAAATTAGAAATAATAATAATGCAACACTGACCAGCTCATAAACATGATGTACTGCAGAAAGAAAGTAGTACAATGAAGGCAACACGGCTAAAGCAGCGTAAAAGAACGAAGCAGAGAAACTGAACATGTCTGTTTAGTTCAGTTTTGTTTCCCCCATATATAATGTAATAATTATTTTAAATTGTCCATTTGTATATTATTTATGGTAAAGTATAGATTTGATCATTGTGCTGTGTGTTTTGTTGTGTGGCAGACGGTGGAGAAATTGTTAAATCTTTTGGGAACTCTGGACAGATGGATAAACGAGACACCTCCAATGGACCAGCCATCACGCTTCGGGAATAAAGCCTATAGAACCTGGTACTCAAAATTAGACCAGGTCAGTAGTACATACGGACACACACACACGTATACATACAAACTTCCTAAATCTTAGCCACAGAAAATATTTATTGATATATACCGGGGCTCCAGCGTGTGACCGTTAAGGTGTCACCAGGTATTTTTGGTTTCAGTGCAACTAGATTTTAAAATAATGAGAACCAGTGCCACTTAAATATGGCCTGTTTAAAAAAAAAAAAAAGATTTGTTCATATGAAACACCTGGAGGGAGTAAGAATCTGTGAGTGAGTGGTGTGGGTGTGAGTGAGGGAGAGAAAGAGCAAAATTTGCACAGTCCACAATGCAAAACAAAATTGTGTACCGTGCGCTGGTCTGCCAGGGACGTCTTCTACCTATATCGGTCAGTAAGATGCTCTCGCTGAGCCCTTTGGTGACAATTAAATGAACTATCGATTTGTTTTAAAAGAAAAGCTGCAGACTCTCCTGTACAAAAGTCAGAAATTTCAGTCAATTCTTGCACTGATGCAAAGCACCTCTGCAAACAGCATTTAGAAGACAGGAATCTACTAAAAGGTCTGCAGAAGGTGGAAACAATATGAATGCTGCGTTATATGTCGATTTAAGCAGTGTTCTTAAATTTTGTGCTGGTGTTCCTAAAATTTTCAGTGAACTGTCTGCAACTGTATTTGGCCAATGTCGTTATAATAGCTGTTACAATTGCTATTCATCTATCCATCCATTCATGCATCCATCCGTCTCTGTAGCTGTGAATCTTGTTTACAGTCATCGGGGCTGGACCCTTTCCTAGCAGTCATTGGGAAAGAGGCGATTTACCGATTTACACCTATGTGCATTTTTCCCAATTAACAAAGATTCCACAATTTCATAGCCGTAGCGTGCTAAAAATTTAGTACGTACACATGCTGTACAAGACTGTACGAAAGTCTTAGACACCTTAGATATTTTACAAAAAAGTGTCTCAATAGTCCCAAATTCATTCTGCAGCATGACAATGACTGCTAACATACAGCCAAAGTCATGAAGAATGATCTACAAAAGGAGAACAAGTCCTGCAACAGATTATATGGTCCCCTCAGAGTCATGATCTCAACATCATCGAGTCCGTCATGGATTACATGAACAGACAGAAGACATTGTGAGCCAAAATCCACAGAAGAATTGTTGCCAAGTTCTCCAAGATTCCTGGAGCAACGTACCTGCCAAGGACCTTAAAAAAAGTGTGCAGAAGTATACCTAGTGGTGCAAGCATCATCACTTTCCAGCATTTTTCCCGAGTGGCTTAAATTTTTGCATATTACTGTACAGTATACAGCCACATGCTCTGTGGTGCTGTAACAGTTTCTTTGCAAACTGGAATTTGCAGAGCTGCAATTCTCATTATATCCTGATGGGAGTCCATTGGGATTTGGATTGATGCGACGCAAACAGAATGCAGAAGTACTGTATGCCCACATAAAACCGTACTTGCTGTGCTCTGCTGTGCTGTTGAAGTATGTGACTGTGACTCTTTTTGTGTTTGTGTGTGTTTGTATGCGTGTGAGTAGGAAGCAGAGGCCTTGGTATCAGCAGTGCTTCCAGCAGACAAACATGCAGCAGCCCCGGAGATAGCTGTCTATCTGAAAGAGTCTGTGGGAAACCCCACCAGGATCGACTATGGAACAGGTAACAACTGTGCTCCTGTGTTAATGTCTATGCATTTCTACTGTTTGTTTATTTTAATTGGGGTCTCAAACTTGTTTCTTCAAATAACCCAGAACAAAACATAAACCTTGTTAGAGGGAGGTCAACCGCATACAGTATCTCTGTCTTTGTGTCTTCCTCTCACCGTCTTAGTCACATCACATTTTGTTAGATATGTGTGCATTTACCTATCCTATGTATATTGTATTGTAGTCAATATCCCAAATTTTATATCCAAAAGATATATCTATGCACAGCAGAGTTTTGAATAAGTTGAAGCCTCTTTTTTGGGAAGGCTACTGGGGATGATAGCAAGCATTTGCTTTCCAGCATCTTTCTTGTTAACATATGGCCCAACCTAGGGAGTGTTTCTACGTAGGATGGAGGTCATTTTGGTCAACTTGCAAATGTAAAATTTAGTATAAGGTAATACGTAGACTTGTTACTTCTGATTTCATCTGGGGAATTAGTGATGTTTGGTTACAACATCACAAGTCAAGTCAAGTTTATTTGTATAGCCCAACAATGGCTTTACAGGCCCCTATAAGAATGGTTCTCAGCCCAGCCCAAAACTCTGTAAGACAAAGAAAAACTTTTCAAAAACCTTAACATGAAGGAAAAATGAAGAAACCTTGAGAGAGGCGATTCAAAGAGAGGTTCCCATTCCAAGAACGGCCAAGTGTGCAATAGGAGCCGCATGTAGGACACCAAATGAGATATCATGAATGTGGGTGTGAGTGGGGCGTGGTTGAGCATAGTTTGAGGGTGTATGTAGAAGTGATTCTTGGTGGGATTGGGACAGCTGCATCCACTTTGATGATCAAGACCCAAATGCGGCACTCTAAATCTGAATGTCATCTGATCATCCTCATGAAAACTTAATCTGAGACACTGTTTTATTTATTCTATGCGTATTGTCAGTTGTGAGGAGGACAGCAGAGCGTGTTCTCTGACTGAGGAAATGTGAGTTGGAAATCACTCCAGTTTGTACACAGCAACAACCGTTGGAATTATGTGTTCACTGTGATCCATCATAATAAGAAGTGTCTGTTATCTGATCTGATCTCCCTCTCTCTTTCAGTTAGCTTGTTTTCAATGAGCATCACAACGTTTATGTCTGTTTTTCTCAGGTGCTGATGGACAGATGCAGAGTTTGTTGTATTTGTATGCTAAATCATCAAAATCCTAAGAAATATGCTTGTCCGTGTTTTCAGGTCACGAAGCAGCATTTGCTGCATTTCTCTGCTGTCTGTGTAAGGTTGGAGCTCTTGGAGTGGATGACCAGCTCGCCATTATCTTTAAAATTTTTAACAGGTCAGATATTTTAAGTTTTGCAGTAACACGCATCAACGTGTTTATTTCTCCACTCCACAGAGTCTGAGGTAACCAAGTTAAATGAAGCTAAGGACAAAAAAAGACAGAATCAATACAATTAAGCAATTAATATGCTCCCGTGTCATGCCAGCTCAATATATTATTTTCATAATCTGACACTGGTGAAAATATTTCCTGCTTTAATATTTAACCTTTTCACTATTATGGGCTATTTTGGGTTAATAAGGAAGTACCTAATCAATTTATTATTTATATCATATGTTCTAATATTCACAATGTTTATCTGCACACTTTACTTTGCTTTTTTTCCCCATACTGATATTAAGGCATAAAAGATGGTGATATTAATAGGATTCATGAATATTCATTGCATAATACATAATCGGAGTGTGAGGAGAGTCCACTTGTAGAGGAAATTCATAAGAACCCTCCCAGAGAGGATCCTGAAAACGTATTTTTTGTTTTTTACAGGTATCTTTCAGTGATGCGGAAGTTGCAGAAAACGTACAGAATGGAGCCAGCTGGAAGTCAAGGTGTATGGGGACTGGATGACTTTCAGTTCCTCCCGTTCATCTGGGGCAGCGCCCAACTCATTGGTAAGTGTCTGACTGCTTTGTTTATGTTGGGGTATTTGTGCATTCATGGCTAATAGGATAGTAATGTAGCTGTTATAATGCCAGGATAAGGAAGTGCTTTAGATTATACTGAATGTTTGTTATGGATATTTTGATTATGAACAAATGCTTTAGTAAAAATGCTTGTTATATACAATTGTAATTTGTTCAGTTTTTTCTCCTGAATGTTGTTTGTAAAGTCAACAGTGACACCTGGTGGTGAACATGTGCATATTTATTTCAGCTCACCCAACACTGGAGCCACTGCACTTCATCGATGAGAGAGTGGTGAATGAACATCACCATGACTACATGTTTCTAGAGTGCATCAAGTTCATCAATGAGGTGGGACTCAAAACACACACACATACTACACACACAAAGAAAAACACACAATGCACTCAGAAATACATGCAACACAGACGGGAAACACAGCACCCTCAGAAATGTACAGTATACAAATGCATAATACATGCATCAAACACACACACACAGAGAAACATTTAGCAGGATATAAGGAACATTAAGCACAATGTTACAGTTTTCAGAGTTTTAAGCACTTCACAAAGAGGCCAGTGTTTCTTTCCCAGGTTGAGTGTGAAGGATGCTAATAGAAGCATGTTAAATTTTGTGTGCACCAGAGAGATTTTATTGATCAGGGAAAATAGTTACAGCTACAGGAGACAGAAAGCAATAGCACAAATCAATGATTTGCAAGAGGATATGCTTTGACAGGTATTCAACTAGTAAATTTTAGTTTTTGACTAAATGTAAGAAATATGGCAATAACGGCCTTTAGTTACTTCCCTCAGCTCTGTGATCAACAGTTCAGAGAACACTGATATGATGCATCTTTGACTGAATGGTTTCAGTACAACATAGTCACTGTAAACCTGCCCATGGCTGTTTTTCCCCTTTAACCCAAGCATTTGGTTGTTCCTCTAGTTTATGAGGAATGCAGACAGAAAACAAACCTTATTCAGTGTTTCCCCTAGTCGCACAGCTGCATGGCTTAGAAAACCTCACTCTGCCGTTGAAGTTGTTGCGTGGCACTCTCTCTTTCTCCCTCTCCCACAAACCCTGTAGCAGCTGCGCCACTGTTGTTCTGCAATGCCACTGGTGGTCCTAATTTGAACCTGGCGACTCATTCCTGTTTTCAGGTGTTTTTTAGGACATCAGTGCATTCTAATGGGAAACACAATTATTTTCCGGTTAAACACCACTCTTAATGAAAAAAATAATATGTATTCAGTGATTCACGAATAACACCAAGGTTCTGTCTAGACCAATGATGATCCAGCTACAGTTATCGAGCCAGATCTGGTGGATTATAATATATACACAGACAAGGCATACATTAATGTGTGGCTGTCCAGCATCTCAAACCAGAAGAGGTATACACTCTAGCGCCCCCTAAATTCCGAGATGAATGTGGTTTTGGCGGAACAGGAAGAGGATTAAACATTGGATGAGTCTGTCAGGCTTTGTTGGCTTTGTTTGGGGGCTTTTGGAGGAAGAGGATTCTAGGGAAGGAAAGGAGGGTGTTGGCTGTTCAGCTACATCCTTTTCCTCATCCTCACTCTAAATGCTTCACCTTCTCCCCTCTGTCTCCTCCTTACGCCTGTCATGAAATGCAGTTGTTGGTCTTATACTTTTGTGTCTTCTGAATTGAATGTTGTTTTTCCTAACACAACTTGTTTAAACTTGAATCGTTCTCTTATTGTGATAATTTATTCATTTTTGTCTTTTTTAATGTCATATAAAAAGACAGTAAACTGCATAAATCTGGTGTACAAACTTAGATTATGCTATTTTAAACTTGGTTTTGTCAATCATGTAAGCCATCAGTGACATCATGCTGTCATATAATCGTTGTAAATGAAGACCTTAATAATCAATGAACTATAGAATAATATCAGTTAATGCACCTAATACTCCTCCTGTTTTTGCCTAAATGTTAGTACAGATATGCCCCTAGCGGGACATGTTTGAAAAAAATTCACCCACACAAAAAAAATTTGGAGTGAAAACAATTTTTTTTCACATGAAAACAAAAAAAGCTATCCTGTTCCCCCGACATCACACTTCCGTTCTAACTTGACAACGCTGCAGCATTGACTTGCAATACAACACAACCACATTGTTGTTATTGCACATGTAAAGACAAGTTGTAAGTCACGGGAACAAAAGTTATAAGGCGCAAATAGAAGTCAAAGGTCGGGCGACTGGAAATTCTCTTTTTTTTCACTTGAAAAAAATCTGTGAGAAATATTTTTGTATGAAAATTTCAAAAAGAATTCAAAATTAAAACAAAAAAGCATTTCCGTTTTGACTCAATACTACAGTGTTGCAAGTCAGAATGGAAGTGCTTTCTTATTTTCATGTGAAAAAAAGGTTTTCACTTTTTTTTTGCATGGGTGGAAAACATTTTCATGAATTTTACACAAATATTAAGGTGAACAGTGTCCAGAGTGAACCCTTTTTCCTTCTGTCCATCCTTCCCTTTTTCCTGTGTCTATGCGTTGTTTCTCACTTTTGTGTTGGACAGACTGTATTAAGTCATAAGATTGAAACTTCTGTAAAGTCTTCTGGTAGAGCTTAATTGGTCGGAGTTATCCATGAACCACCACATGGGATTCTGTAGTGGAATTTTCCTTCAGTGTTCCTTCAGTTTCTTTCATGTGTATTAAGTTAAGTTTCCATTTTCCATTTTCTGTTTCATAGCTAAACTTTTGTTGCTGTATAACAATATTTGCAAAATTTACTTATTTACTTAAAACCGTGGTTTAGATCTATTTAGTAGAAACACAAATATGAAATGAAGTCGACAGACACGTTTTGGTGCGTACCTGAGTGTGGGTGTTCATGCCAAAAAGATCTGAACTATCGAAAAAGATCAGTCAGTCCGCACTTAACAACAAAGGTTTGACATCACATGACGTTTTGTCCTTGTCTTTGACTCCCTTTTGTTTAGTAAAGATTGGGACATGTGTGCTCAGCCTTCTTTTCTTATTCATATACTTGGAAACTTCTAACTCCATTTTTTTAAATTCTCACACACATGCACACACACATCCAGTGTGCTTGAGAGTATGGTCCGAACCATGAGTCACTTCCTTCCCCACATGCTCCTGTGAATCACTCTTTCCTCCAGGGAGTACACACTGTCCCCTCCCCCTTCCTCCCTCTTCTATTCCCTTGCCCTCATAGAAGGAGAGAGAGAGAGAGACAGCCAGACAGAGAGATACTGTGTGTGTGTGTGTGTGTATGTGTATCTGTTCGCGTGTGTGTTGGGGGGTAGAGGATGAGAAAAGGGGGTTGGTTGTGAGATTGATGCCTAGAGGCCCGGGGCCTCGCTTTGTGTTCCTTTGCCTCTTGGGACAAAATGGTGGAAAACAGTGTGCTGTGGTTCATTCTTGAATTTGTAGATTTACACTTACACACACTTACACCATTTTGTCAGTCGTATGTGTCTTTTTATGTCGAGTTTTACTACAAAATGTATTTATTTGTATTTTTTCTGATTGATCACTGTTGTAATGAAAGGATTCATCATGGCCCTCAAATCCACACGAGCTTGTCAAACACAGAACATTGCCTTTACTGACTTTGATAAATTGTCTAAGGTGATATTCAGCCCAGTACTTTAGTATTCGTTGTCAACAGTGCCCCCCACAGGTAATGACCACAGGCCAACTAAATAAGACAGAGCAGCCTTGTTTAAAAGTTTATCCCCGATGTTCGCAGCAAACACAAGATACAAGCTTTACAAGATTTGGCGGGCTCAGTGTGCATCATTTCTCTTTTTTTCAACCAGTATGATCCAATCTTACATTCAGCATATGTATTATCTTCAGATCAATTCACACTTTAGTAGTGATTTTCCTTTTGTCTGCTCTGTGTGCCATGTGTGCTGATTGATAAGTAACTATTTTATCCAAAGTATGGTGGTTTGTAGATTGTGATCGCAATGCATGATGTAGAACAGCAATTGTCCTTTTTTAATTATAATACATATTTTACTACTGGTAATCTACAAGTTATATAATATATATAAGTGAAAATGTAATGATTGTTTGGTATAATTTTATTTATCTCGGTCAGCTGGATTACTATCCTTTATGCAAACCTGCCATCTCCCAGGAGGTTGCTTTTAAATGGAAAGAACACTTAAGAGCACACGCATAGGGCTTATTTGGTATGGCTCTACATGAGTCCTCCAATAGTGGAAAAACACTATTGGTGAATCAATCCTACTGCTAGCACCCCCTTTTGGCAAATATGTCCAAACCATTATCTTTGTTCCTGTTGGAACAGGATAAGAATGTGATCATGAGGACATACCTGTCTGTCCTCCTGTCTGTGAGTGTAGGGTGGGTGGCTGTGAGTTGATGTAATGTAGAGTTGAAATGGTTAAAATGCTAGCAGTAACTATAACTACTGTTTCCTGCTGTGACTTCACAATAAAAGCATTTTACTAGGAATGAATACTTGAATTGTATTATGTCAGTTTGGGCAATGTTACCAGTAAAAACTGAACTGGGAGAAATCTCACATTGCTCCCTCTACCCCATCTCTATGTGCAGATGAAGACTGGTCTGTTTGCTGAACACTCCAACCAGTTGTGGAACATCAGTGCTGTCCCTACCTGGTCCAAAGTCAACCAGGGCCTGATTAGAATGTACAAAGCTGAGGTATGACTGCATCCTTCACTCTCACCTCTCAGTCTAATCACACTTTGTTAATTGTTCCAAATCAGTTGAATCAAATCAAAACAGTTAGAAATTAAAAAACACGCAAACTCCCCCGAAGCACCTCCAGTAAGAGCGCGTATTCTGACATATTCACATGGAAACAATAGGAAAAAAGTATCAGCATTTAATCACCAAACCATAATAATGATGACCCAGCTGTGCACCACCACATCTGTCAGATTATAGCACAAGACAGTACATTAACATAATTGTGAATAAATGAAACACTTTCTACCAGTTTATAGAATCAACATGTGATGTAAATTCGACCACAGAAAATTTTCAAATGTGAGTGGTTTCAAGTTGTTAATTTTTTCCAGTAGTGAAAAGTGAAAGAGGTCACCTCTTTAGTTCTCTGATCTCAATTAATGTTCTGGAATTTAAAAGTAGGTCACCATAGCAACAGCTGATTTATGCATCAGGATGCTACATAAGCTGTGTGGTTCTGCCACAGCTAGCGCTTCAGCCAACATGCACCGTTGTCCCTCTGCAGCGTCGGCTGCATTTGCGCTGTGCAATTATGCTGACCTCCTCCAATGTGGTTAAGGGAGTCACCTCCACCAGCTGTGTGACGGACATAAGATATGGGGGAGCATCAACATTCACTTATCCGGAAAGGGTAGAAACACTTGAGAGTGGGAATAGAGCTTTCTCAGAAAAATATGTAATACAGTAAAAGCACAGATTTTGACAGTGGAAAAAATAGTAATATAAGGCTGTCACATTTTATTAAAAATATATACCTCTGAATGTGTGGATAAAATGTATTCAAGCTATAGTGACACGTGAAATCAGTATTTACAGTCTATGTGTAGAGTTGGAATATTCCAAACAACTGTGAAACACGTTAGGAATACTCTCAGACTTACGAATAAAGCTAAGCATGTTCAGACTTGCTAAGTGTGTCAAGACTTGCTAAGCGTGTTTGGAAATTCTAGTCCACATAAACAAGTTTGTGGGCAGAACATTCAGATTATTAAAATCGGCCTCTGAGCGTTCAGGTTTTTATGAATGAGGTGTTTCTTTGAGTGTAGTCCCTCCATTTAAAACAACAAACTGCATTTAATTCTTCAACAGCTGACCTGTTAAAATAAACTGAACAAACACATCCCACGGAGCAAATCAAGTGTAAAATACACAAATAAAAATACAAACCTAATGTAGACGCTGTTTATAGAGGGAGGGAATCCTCAGTTCTCTCCTAGAACATACTCTAATCTATTCAACAAAGAACAAAACAATCTGCACAGATTATGGTGCACTGAGTGTATGATTACCGTTCATCAATAAATAGTGACATCAGTGATTTTCGTCTACATATATGTATTATATAGGTATATAGGTATAGTAATCATCACAGATTTACTCATATATGTTGGTAAATAAGCCAGATTTGTTTTTTATTAGTAAATGGCCCTGGAACTCTTCTTTTTTTCATCCCTGTGAAGCTTAAAGCTCTCTCACATTTTCTGTTATTGTCAGCTTTAGCAGTAAAGCTGCACAGTTATAAAATATCCTGTAGTACATAAACATTGATTGTATGTTTAAGTGAAATCAGTATGACATATCTAAGACTTAAATAAGGAAAATAATGGTACAGCTTTTTTCTTACAAACATAATCAGTGAAGTTGATGTTACAAAGTAGAACAAAGATGAAGAAATAAAAACACACATAAGATTTGGTCTCTTTATTATAACATGGAATGCTAAAGCAGGATGCAGGAAAGGGT